>VXBZ01010931.1:1185278-1311807 GCA_013399135.1 Heliornis fulica | reverse complement strand
TGGTGAGCGGGCTGGCGCGGCGCGGAGCCGTTGGCGGGCGCGCTGAGGCGGCGCGAGCGGCGTGCAGCCGGCTGGGGTGGGAGGAGAGACGGCTCCGGGGTCAGGGACACGGGCGGGACAGGCCGGGGCTCTGCCGGCAGGTCCCCAGCGCTGGAACGGGCTTTTCCGCCCGGTTTAAACCGAGCCGGAAGGGGGTGACTCGCTCCACCCCGCCCCGTACTCCTACTCCCCTCTGATGGTTTCTGAGCCTCGTTTGCGAGGGAAAGAATCCGGATTAAGCTCGAACNACACCCCTCCGTACACCACTTATACCCCGTACACCCCTCACCTCCAACACCCTGCACATCCCTACACCCCTCACACCCCCTATACCTCCCATCCCTTACACCCCTCACACCTACACCCCTCATACACCAACCCCTTACCTCCTACACCCCTCACACTCCCCTAACACCCTCACATCCCCTACACCTCGCACCCCCTAACCTCCTACACCCCCACACCCTCCACTCGGGGCGCCAAACCCCCTCATCAGGCACACGTACGCAAGAGTAGTTTTATTGACGAAAGACATGTCAATGAAAAATTCCTCCAAGTTGAAAAAGACGACGCAAGTTCACAGCGGAATAGACTTAAAAATGTAACAAATTGCACAAATTTGTAACACTGATCATACCATATTTCAAAGATTAACAGGCATGTGCTAAAGAAACCGTAGAGTCTAGAAATACCCCAAATATATCTAGTTTACAGATTGCTGTACAAAAAGCAGTTATAAATACTCCACAGCTAGAAAAAATACACCGAACCTTTGAAATAGACTTTCCCTTACATATAAACAACCTTTGTAGAAAAACACGCAAAGCGCCCCAATCCCCCTGCTCCTAGAGAACTAGTACTGGTAAGCACCAACATCTTCTGAAGTCTCACAAACAGGAGATGAGCTTTAAAAATTATGTTTGCATTTACAATCCAATTAAAACAAAACGAGGACTACAAAAGGTAACGTGACAGGATGCATTCAGAAATGGATAGGGAGTGAGTAGGGAGGATAGGGAATGAGTAGAGAAACCATGTTGCAGTCAGAAGTGAAGGCCTGTTTGTGCAGCTCTCCTTCATACAAGACTCCGGTTTGTGCCAGCAGTGAATGACTTTGACCCTGACCTTTCAAGCTCTTATGCACATGATTGATGAAGTCAGCATCAGCAGCATCAGCCCTTTCTATCTACTCATTTTCTCACCCTGTCAAAAGTCAAAACTCCTTTTGAAATAAGACATGTGTTGCGAAGTTGTGGTAACTGAAATGCATGTCTCCTTGGAACACCTGTATGGAATTGCACTAGAAATCAAAAGTAGAATGGGTCTCATCAAAGGGAGTCCAAGACAGTTTAGTACGGACAATTTGGCAGGCTCAGGTTTATGGTAATGCAGTGTTTCTACACACAGCTTTAAGACTAGAACAGTTATAAATCTTTTTTTAAAAAAATCTACTAACTTTTCTTGTTAATATTGACATCAATTTCTTTAAGTTAGTAATCTGCTATTACAGGAGCATAGCACCAGTTTCATATTTATTGCTGTCATTTATCCCTACAAATATATTTTCCCAAGATATTTACAACTGTACAAATATTCACAAAAGTGCAAAATTAAGACTTTATTCCGTGTATCCGTTCGTAGTGTTCAGTGTTGAGTCTCACACACCATGGTGACTGCCGGCTTGCCTCTCTTATTGCTGCGTGGTGAGAAGTCAGAGCACCCTGCCATGAGTACAGCCATCTGTGGTGACAATTTCCAACCACTATCTCTTCTCCCCCCTCCCCCTCCCCACACACCTTCAGCTCCGTTAAGTGCTGCAGTCACAGCCCACTGGAAAGTGTCTCTATACATCGTTGGAGCCTTGGCTGGCGCAAGAGGAGAAGCTGTCGTATAGAGAATCACTCAAGGATTCCAAATTGTCCATGTCATGCCTACCCGAGCTATTTAGGGAAGCGTCTTCTTTCTTTCCATTTTCTTCCCTTTGTCCATCAACCTTGTTCAGACAGTTCTTCTCTTTTTCTAATAAAAGTACGTTATTGCTGTTAAATTTATTGAGAGACTCCAGGGAAATTTTAGATAATCTATTCTGGGAATCTTCTTTTGTTTCTTCAGTTTGCTTCAATTTCTGTAATAAGCGAGGGAAATATTAGAAACATATTTCTTACAAAAATAAAGTTACCCTACTGTGCGCTGTTAATTCTCATCTTTTCCAAAGTTCACGGGATTAAAGGACATAGACTGTTAGATTCTTAAATATCTGTTATAATTAAATAGAACATTAATGTCCATTTTAAGATAAATCATAACTTTAATGATTCTGCCGAGACAAATAAGACTCTATTTCCAAACAGTAAAGTGCTATTAAAGCCCGAAGTAGCAGATCCTGGCTATGCATGTGTTAATCATCATCAGTAACCTCACTGTGATTTTCATCCTCTCCTTTACAAATGCCTTTTGGGGTTTGCTTAAACAGTTTTTTTTTTAATTAAGAGTTTTGAGTCTGCTAAAAAAAAAGGTGCATAGATATGTTCAGAGGAGAAAATAGCATTTTCTATAAATTATAGACGCAAATGAGACTTGCTGGAGAATGACCTCACATTTTGCACGTGTAAACCTATCGATTTCCACAGGCCCAAACCCTCTCTAATAGACAAGAAAGCAACAAGACAGGAAATTATACTGAACTGGGCCAATCCCCACAGACCAGAATCAATCAGATATTGGCCAGGCCTACTCAGAGAAGTGTTGTAATTCTGCGGGAACACTGGACTTTGTATTAGCACATTATATTAAAAACACACAGTAGGATTATACAAGAGTAATTGTATCCCTTTGTTAGCTACTGGTATTTTCAATCAGAGATCTGACCAAGGAACAGTTAGGTAACTGCACAGGGAACAGTTCAATAAAAATGACCTGCCATTCATATATAGGGCATTTCAAAATCTGTGTAACTAACTCCTCTTACTGATAACATTATCACAGAAATAGGAGATAACATTCATTTTACATTCAACAACCTCTCAGAGAGGTAAGATTCAAGAATTCTGAGATACGCTGTCAGAGCGCAGGCCGTTCCTCCTTTCTGGTATTACCATCAGCTAGCAAAGACTCAGTCAATAAATTACTGTCAATCCAAGACATGAATAGTTTGGTTTAGATAGAAAATGGTTGCTTTAAGCACATAAAAAATACAGCATGGCCAGATGTATGGACGATGTGGGTCATTACTACATCTGCAGCTATAGAGGGGCACTAGAATTTTTCTTAAAATTCAAGTTTCAAGGAAGTGAAATGCTGTGCATGCTGTGCTGGTTATCCCTGGAAATCTTGAGCAAGAGGGTGAGCTGTTGCATTGTGTGATTGCTTGTTTTTATGGATAGTTAGATAAACATTGGAATGCCAGTCCAATGACTGTTTATGTTATGATCCTGTCATATTTCATAAGCTAACAATGCCCAGATTAGTACTTTTATCAAATGTTTCAAACAAACTTATGCAAAGTAACAGGAGACGTTGAAGTCTTTGTACATGGAAATTTTCTGTCTGGTTCATTAACTTGTTCATCAGTCTAAAAGGTTTTTGGGGATGTTGTGCTAGATTCTGAGTTTAGATGACAGTCTAAGGTCTTCAATATCTGTAATTACAATGTTTTCTGAACTGGAGACTCCCCAGTTACTCCCTTTAGTAATGGGAACAAACACAAATTTAGGACCCTTTAATAGAAATTCTCTGCAATTTCAGCGCAGAATGCTTTTTTCTGCCCTCATTTAAAATCTCATACAATATTACTGAAATGGCTGTTTCACTTCTCTGTAGGCCAGATGAAAAAATTCTCAGACATGGCATCAATAACCCACATATTAGCACTTTTTGCTCTTCAGAGTACTAAACCTAAAATACTTTATTATATGACAGGCTGAATGATTTTTCTTTGTGTATATTTTCCCGCTTTACGGCTTTTCTTTAGATGAATTGAATGTGGCTGCTTAGCACAGACTTGGGGCTGCAGGAAGTCAATAGTGGTCTTAGCACAGTCTGTGATAAAAATTTTATTGATTCAAATGGGGCCAATGTCAACTCCTGGGTGGCAGAGGCAGAGACACCGAGAGTAACATCTGCACGCAGCTGTCCAGGTGAAGTATCAAAACAGGGGCAGAATCCTTGTCTGACTGAAGGATGAATTTAAACCATGGGACAGATGGGAATGAATTCAGTGGTATATTCTGCATATATATAGTATCAATAATTTATTATGTCTTACAAGGTCAACCTAGACTACAATTCTACTTTAATCACACCCTGGTTTGTCATTTAATATTAGGCTAACCATTTATATTAGGGAAGCTGCAGGGAACGGAAGTATTCTCTACAGATTATAAGTAAAATCATTGAATCAAATGGAATTGAAGTGAATTGAGGTGAAGTCCATCATTGAAACCCACTGGCAAAAGATACTCAAAGTAGTGAACAGTAGATTTAAGATACAACAAGAATCAAAGGAAAAACTAATTCTTAAAGTTGACGTAGTGAAAATTATTAGTAGAGAGGGAGTTCAGAAATAAGTTATGGATATTTTTTGAAGATACAGTTGTCATTTTTTAGATGCCCAGTTACATCCTTTTGTGAAAAAAAAAAAAAAAAATCTTTTCCTTTCTTTAACACATTACTGCAATGGTATGCAAGTATACGAAGGTAATGCTCATGTGATGTGGAAAGTAATATTTGCTTTTTTTCATTTGATGTATGCATAATCTGTTTGTCTAGAATACACTGTCTCAGGCACAGTATCACTCTAGGGCCACCTATTCCTAATTTTACAATCAGGTAAGAAAGTGAGGTCTTCTGGATGGGACTTTTGGTAAGGAATATTAATAGGCTAAACCTTTACTCGTCAGATGTACAATATGTACCATATGATCTTGTGATTTTATTAGTATAGCTGTGCTTAAATCTGTTCTATTTTCTGTTAAGTCATATATGAAAACATATTTGTAATTAGAAAATTAAAATATTGTATTCTGCTCCTTGTCACACCGAAGAAAACTCTTCATGAGCAAAAATAAAGAAACCTTTAAGCAGAGATATTAATATAAGAGCCTGTATGATCAACAAATCCTTTCCTCACACAGTAACAAAATTATGTACACTCCTACAGTTGAAAAGTCATTGATAATTTCTTTAAACTTGGTGAGTCAGAACAAATATTACCCCAAGTTCTTTATGAATTTTTTGTGTAGTTACTACAGACACAATATGGAAAAAATACCATGGAGTATTCACTTAAATTCATCCATAAGTTTCTTATTTTTCATGGCAGTCACAACAGCTCTAGATGAATGAGAAGGCATAACCACAGCACCTATTATTAGTATTTGTTTGATAAATTGTGTATGTTGTTATGTAAGGTCTCTAGTCTTGCTCAAGTAGATTTGTTCCTGACTTCAACAGCCAGATGTAACACAGAACAAGGGTTAATCCAAGTTGTTAGCATTGTGCATTCACAAGGGATGAGTTCATTAATGTGTTTGAGAGTCACATTAACGTGAATCAGTAGTTTTTCATGCAGACAGGAACATTGTGGAGCAGATCAGATGTGCTTTGTATCCACGAGAGCTGGTAATAGCATAGAGAGCACCTAACCTCTAAGCCATGAATTCCAATTGTATCTTCCTAATTAGCAGTGACTTTCTGCAGGAGCAACAGGTGGGTTTATCCCCACAGGAAACAAAAGGACTTGGTGTTTGTGTTCAGTGCTACCTGAAGAGTTGAGATGGGACCAACAGTGTTCTCAGACAGGACTTTTCTCAGAAGTGATACTTAAAGCCATCTCAGCCTGAAGGTGTTGACTTTGCTGGTGACTATTCTGAGTCAGTTCCATGAACAAATAAGGTGTCTGCTGTGTTTGATGTAGTCACTGTATGTTTTCTTAGATATTAACAAAGATATAGTCACAGGTTTTGGTCTAAGCATATTAACAAAAAGGCTCAGTGCAGGAAAGGACCATGATTTCCACTGTGTCTCTGTAAAACCATTGGCCCCTCATCCTAAAGCAGATCAATGCATAGCTTGTTTTACTTACACTAACTATATTTTTGTATAGAAAATCCATACCGTTATAGCCTCAGGGTATGGGGGGGAAGGGGCATTTGATGTGCTACTTTGTATAAGGAGAGAGCTTTGCACCGCTGGAGTTTCTTAGCTAACCAGTATGGGGTGCTTTACACCACCTGAGAGCAGTGACTAGGCTCAGAGTTGGAGAAACTCTACCTGGCATAATACATTCATCATGAGTCACATCACTTTGAAATAAACTCATGAGTCATGAATCAGAATAATGTTTCCTTGTTGGCAACATCCTAAAGGGAATAACTAAAACCCATTAGTGATATAATAAAATCTGGCATGTCACTTCAAGCACAGCAAATTAGCAAAACAAAACTAGCCTGCAGTTACACTGATACATTATAAATAGGTGTTATTTCTACATTAATACATCACATTAGATTTTTTTAAAACTTTAAAAATGAGAGGTTACATGTGGGTAGAATGTATTTTCAGTGCTGTGTGATCAAGGACTAGTCACAACTGTAGCTGTTCTCCATGGCACAAAGACTGCAGGTCTAACAGGAGGGAGTGGGGAAGGATGGGCTGGCTCCCAGGTACAGAGGACCCCACAGCTGGCCTGCAGAAAGGAGTGCACCAGCAAGTCCACTTCTTCTATATGGCAACACACAGAAGCTCCAATTGCTGGAGGAGAGGTGGAGGGTGGGCTGGTCAGGTTGTGCTTATAAGGCATGCCAGAGCCCAGAATTAGCCACGAACCATTCTGCAGGATAAATGTATTTTCCAGCTGTCTAAGTTTAGTTAACCAGCACTTTAAAGGACTCAGAATCAGTTACACACAAGAATAAAATGAACTTTATTTATGTCTCTCATGCACTGGGCAATTTAGTTTTTAGATTAACACAAAAGCAAGAGGGCATTGCTTCAAGTGAAGTATAACTGCAAAACACTATTGGGCAAAAACAACTAAATTGCTATGAGAATTAAATATAGATCAACAAAATCAATACTTAATTGTATAACTCAAGGTCTTTCATTTCAGGTCTGATCTCTAATAGGAGATACAAAGTATGTTCACTTTTTATTTTTTTTTAGTTATTATTTAAAACTTTACTGTGTAGGTAAACAATTTCTAGGCTTTAACCTTTTTAAAAATTATTAGTTACTTTGTCTGCATATTCAGGGTACACTTGGTCCCACGATGCCACTGTTTCTCATTTGAAATTCAGAGTTTTACCCATCTAGATATCCTCTAGTCCTATAATTGGTTTGTATCTTTGACACAATGGGTCTATGTGGGATATGCAGTTGCAGCATTACACAGGTTGCTCATATATAACCTGTTTAGTAGAACTTTATTAGTATGTTCACAGCTTCGTACATAATAGGTGTACTGAGATACAGACAGTATTCTGATCAGAGAGATACTGGTGTAATCAGAACTGCTGAATCAGAACCCACTGAATTCAGTGGTGTTACACGGCCAGTTTGCCATAGTAAGGTGTAGTGTAACAAGGGTTGGTTTTGAACTACCAGGTAGTAGCTCTTTATCAGCTGGCCAGGACAGAATGTGATTGTAAACTCTGTGGAAAGTGAAAAATTTCCAGATCTCATTTAACATCATGTGGACAGGTAACACTCCACAGTGAGAATAGTTGTACAGTCACATCCAGGAAACTACAAAGGTGAAAGCTGTAACTGCATGACCTCTGCTGTATTAGAGCTGAGCTATAAATGTGATGTTTGAACTTCCTTCTCTTTAAAGCATAACCTTAACTAATAAGGTAAGCCTTTCTCTCCCTTGTATATTGTCAGAGGCTTTCATCTATTTTCTGGACTGGCAGTAAAATAATTTTTGAAATAATGAAACACTTTTATTTTTTCCTACTTGAGCAGAAATCCCATGATTATTTTGCTGTAGCAGACAATGATGTTCTCAAAGACACACCATCAGATTTTCAAGATAAACAATGTCAGTTTCTTTTCTTGGAAAAAAATGCATTGATATGAAGTATTTTTAGGTTCATTAGTCTGTTCAGCAGTTTATCGGAAAGCCAAATATACACAGGTACATATCATCCACTTATGGCATTCTGGGTAAGATAATGATGACAACAGAACCAAAGCTTGCCTACTGTATAACAACCTACAAATCTATTTTAGTATCACAAGGACAGCATTTCTGATGATCCTGAATTGTAAGTAAATTACCTTAGAGGAAATAAAGCTGATTAGCATGAACTGGGTACGATTCGTAACTGCAGATGTGGACAAAGCAGCTATTGGTTAATGAATAGGTACTGAGGAGCTGAGACTTACATTGTCTATAGCTTGAATTCTTTTGTGGAGTAGGAGATAAAAGATAGTTTAGTGAATTGAACTTTGTGCTTTCAAAAGCATAATTTCCATAAAATGATGAGATGAGTACATACATTCAGCACTCTAATGCCAAGAATATCATCCTCATAATTTACAGAGTATATGATTATTTTGTTGCTCTGACAAGACTGTTTGACCTGGTTAGGTATATAACAACTCTCTTTGAACTTTGGCATGATGTAATCAACCAGAATTTTCCAGGTCAGACAAAGCTAGCTTCTTACCTTCTGCTCAGTTATGAACCCAATGCTACAGAGATGGTTGTTTTCCTGTAGTGCCTCAGAATGGCTACTGGATGCAGTGACTATAGGTGGACAAGGTTTATTTAAAATGCAATAAGAAACTGCAATTCCAAGTGGCAATACTTTGGAAAATGGTCACAATGCAGGTGCTCAGTGACATGTATTGGGGGGAGATACTGAAAAGAAAGACAATTAAGCACTGGTACTTTCTTCACAAGGTAGAACAGGGCCTCACTCTCTTCACATTGGTGGAATCACTGATTTTCCTTCTCACAGAGGGAACTACCAACTAAAAGCAATGCTTACTGCAATCTGAGACTCATCACAAACCATTAAGGAAGAAATATCCATCATGAGAAAGGAAGCTGATGCCCAGTTTTTAGAACCTGATAGATGGAAAATGAACAAGACATGCATAGGATACACTTTACTTTTCAGAGATCCTTTTAGCTTTACTCCTAGTGGGAGTTAAATAACAAAATTGTTCTGCATTTCCACTGATGAGAAAAAATCGCAGTGAAAAAAATTCATACTGCAAGATGAGATTGCTGACAAAGTTACTGAACATGACTTAACCATTTGAAGTTCAATGCTACTCCTTGACAAAATGATCTTGAGGGTTATGTTGCCAGCGATAATCCACCAAATGGTACTAGAGCTACACAGTCTGAAGTAACTTCACTGCTTCAGTCTCCATCAGACTGTATTTCACCACACAGCATGTAAGTATACAGAGTTTTTTCCTACTGAATGAAAGTAGTTGTCCTGATGTTGATGAAAGTTCAACTGATTTTTTCCAATAAAGAAGGAGTTTTATTTAAAAGGGCTATAATCTTATCCTAGATAAGAGGTTTCGTGGATTTTTTTTTCTTTTAAAATTGGGGTACTTAGAACTGAATCAAGAAGCATAGCTCAAGAAAGATTTAAAAATCTGATTCAAAATGTAGTACTTAAAGACACAGACACTATCCCACATTAGATTGTAGTAAGAAAATTCCTCTCAAACTCAGTGAATGCAGGATCATACTCATACAACATATAATCTCACTGACATTTTCAGTAATCAGGGTCATCTTTCTTTATGGATGAACTATTCCCATACTACTGTTCCTAACTACTAGCTGTGTTCTTACCTATCTTCATATTCCACCTTTGGCTTTTTTGAACAAGACTATTTATTTTGGTAATTACAAAGACACTTATCCTCTCACTCTTCAGTGACGGCCGAGTTCCTGGCCTGCAATGCCTGTGTGTCAGTCACCCAGCATACTGATGGAAAACAGAACTGCTCTTCAAGACTGTACTGCAAATGGTAATTAGTAATGGCTAATGATTTTCCACACTAGTAATCCTCTCTTTTGAGTACTAGACTAGATTGATTTCAGGTTAGCCTGTGACTATGCCAGGTACATCAGCTGACCTAAGGGCAAAAAGAGAGAAGTAGCAGATAGAGAACGAGCAATGTAGGGTGGTAGCATCAAGAGCAAATCAGATGTATAAAGGAATCATGTAGAAATAGTTCTCCCAGCTATGAAAATTGGCTTGTTGCATGCACTAAGAGGGCTGTGCTGTCTGCAGGGGAGTTCAAAGAAGATGAATCTCTGTGGGAAGACCTACAGAGGAAAGAAAGGGAATGTCCTTTCTTGCAAGTTTTAAAGATGATTCATAGAGGTCATTTAAACAAAGGAGTGAGCTCCACAGAAAATAGTTTTCTCATTTTTAGCCTTTGAGGAGGACAGCTGGGTAGAGACAAACAATCTCTCCAAACCCATCATTCCACCTCTGCATGACCACACATTTACCCACTGTAGAGGGAGCCTCCATGTTCACGTACATGGTGCAAAGACATCAGAGTGAAATGATGATGCTCCTAAGCTCTCACCAAGCAGAAAGAGGCTATAATTTTCACAATTGGAAGGAAGATTTATTTATTCTTAAAAATGTTCTGAATTTCCATGCTTAAACCCCACCCCAACAAAATAATTTGTTTTAAGAGCCTGACATTGTAATTTTGCTTTCTACTCTAGAATTTAGTCTACATATCTGAGGGGTTTTCTCACCTCCAGTGAATGCCATTTCCCTTTCTTTCCCCTTCTGTGACACCTGGCCTCTGGAAAGCATTAAGAAATCTGCCAGGTGTGCCCTCCTCTGTAAGGATGTGGGCACCACATTCCCTAATGTGGCTGGGAATCATGCCACATGTTGCACTGGTAAGTGTTCCTGGAGGCAGCAGAGGAAGAGGCTGTATGTAGCACAGGTTGCCCTCTCAGTAAACCTGCTGTAGGTTGAACTGTTTTCTGACCCTGTGCAATGAGACTACAGAAGTTCCTTTGTAATCAGGGGAAACTGGAACAGGACAGATGCAAATAATGATGCTGGTTACATGACTGCACGTGCCACCTCTACAGCTGACGTTATGATCTGCACAATTTTCAGTGCTGATTCAAGCAAAGCATGAATTTCAGAAGGGAAACCTATGTTTGAGTTCATCTCCCATCAAATCCTATATAACAGTAGCTATTTACATGTGCTTTCTAAATTTATAAAAATAGTTTATCTTTGCTGTAGGACAGCATATTCTGAGGGACAGAGGCACAACAGGCACAAAAATGAACAAGAATTGCAGAACCAAATTAAAGCAGAAGGATAAATCCTCTCTTGCAATTTTTAGTTCATTTCAGTACACCAAGTTGTATCAATAAAAAGTCCACAGTATAAGTCAGCTAGAAAATAAATGCTATGAAGGATGTTCCATTTTATGTCATTTGAATTTGATTAGTGATTAGTCTTGGCGGTTAAACCACATGGGAACAGTAATCAAGGTTTCTCTACTGCAGTTCTGTAACAACTGGAAAACACTGCTGGCTTATGTCCTATACCATGATGGGATATTAACCTAAAATCTAATTAATCTATGAATGAATTACGGTGCTAGAAACATACTATATTATAATCAATTTTAAGTGAGTTCCTAACAGAAGATAAGATGAAGAAAAAGCTGTAAAATTACCAGAGGTTGATAAATTCTGTTTACTATGACTGATGATTTTTATGGAGGATAATTTTACAATCCATCAAACTTTTGTCAGTTCAAGAATCATGCTGCCAAACGTATGCAGTAAATTAATTTTTAAATTTACATATTTATTAAAAATCTTATTGAAAACAGCAGGAAGTAAGCCTTGTTTGAATAATAAAATAACTTGTTATTCTACTGGAAAGAAAACAAAAAAAAAACCAACCCAAGCAGACTTCTATTAAGATGATTTTATAGTAAAGCAATAATTCTAAACAGCTACACGAATTAGTTAACCAAACAATGTATTAAATAGCCAACCCAAAATTAATCAAGAATTAAAAAAACCCAACTGTTGGAAGATAATCAAGTAAAAAATGTAATTTAAAAGCTGAGAAATGAATGGCTGAGTTTCAGCTGTGCTTGAGGACATGTTTGTTAACTCAGGCCCATCAGCAGGGGCTCCCAGACTCCCTGTGACAGCGTGGGGAGCTGCAGGTGTCTGAGTGTGGCTTCCCCACTCGAGGTGCTGAAGCAGAGAGGAGTGTTTGCAATCATCTCATGCACGTAACGTGCCCAGTGTGATGTGCTGCTGGCTCGGGAAATCACTCTGTAACCCACGCCTATGTTTACTCTCACAGAACAGAAATCTGCTGTACAAAGGCTGCAACCCGGGTGCCTCCAGTTAGAAGCTGAGCAAAAGCTATAGAAAAACATCTGCTGGATGTTGGTGTGTGGTGGTAGGTTGTGGCATAACCCATATGGATGTTATCAGGATAGCAAGAACTGTTTCCCTGCCACTTATACAAGGAAGGATGAAGAAGTGTGCCAAAACGGCGGAGCTGGGAAGCATGCTGATAGGATCTGAAGCAAGTAAGGTGCCCCTGGGGACCAGCCAAGGGGACTCCTTGGCTGTGTTCAAAGTTACCTATTGGTTACATTACAAAGATTTTCTGCATCACTTTTGATGTAGTACTCCATCACTGTGATTCCTCTGCTGTCCATATCCCACAGACAAGCTCCTGGTATCAAAAAAGCACTTGAGCTCATCTCCTCTCATCTTTCCTTCCCTGATCTCACCTCCACAACTGCTTCTGTTTTACTTGACCACTGCTGGGGCCAACCATTCATGTTTTTAAAATGCATATGCAAATTACATGAGCCATCCAGCCAGCATCCATCAGAAACAAGACTTGCATTAACTGTGCATCCTCGCTCAGCCCTCTCACTTGTCTCAGGGGAGACTGGGGCCAAGGGACAAGCCTTCTCATCTGATTTATGGATTATGGAGCACCCTAATTTTCTCTGTTCAAATACTGCAGCATGCCTGGTATCTGGTAGAATCTATGTCCTTTGGGACATCCGCCATGGTTACCAGGAGGAAGCTTGTGCTTGTGGTGACAACACTGAGAACAGGTACAGGCTGTGTTATATTTAATAATTTAGCCAGCGGGATAAAATATATCTTGCTGAAAAAAATACGGATGCTAACTAATACCATGTTTTCCAGACAACTCAAAGATACAGTCCTGGGCTCTGACCCAGTAACCACGTGGATTAATCCAAAAGGAAATGAGACAGGGCTACATGCAGGGTACAGGCAATTCATGTCATAAACACAGGCTGTAGATGACATTCCTTTGTCCAGCTCTATAGGATGATGAAAAAGAAACAATGTGAATTAAGCAGAGTAATGCTGAGCACCAAGATGACCACTTGTAGTGATAGATGAAGTTCCTACAGCCAGGAGCTTTAAGTGTTCAGCTTGTCTCCTCACAAAATGGAGACCTTTTGTTTAACACACATCATTTGCCTGTAATCTGAGGGGAATTTTAGTTAATTTATGGGTTTAGATTTATTTGCTTCATCTTTTAGACACAAGTACACCTGTTTCTGGTCCTGAGAACCTCTATCTGACTGTGTAGTTCAGCCAGGCATACAAAATGTCCCTTACTTGGATCCGTTAGGAACCATTGGTGGTTGCAAGCTCTCTGCGAGGGGCACAGCCTCCAAATGGAAAGGAGTCAAGAACAAGGGTCCAGCACCGACTTTTCCTTCCCCAGATGCCAGTGAGTTTCAGCTTAAGCACCTAGAAGGATCTGAAAGACCAGTAAACTTTGTGCCGAGTCCACCGCGGTGATAAAGTTCCCTCTTAGAATGTGTGGTGCCATTTTGACAGGGCTTTGGAGGTTTTTTTCAGAGAAAGGAAGCAAGCTGAATATATATACTGGGAACACCAGTTCTGTGGGGTCTGACCCCCAAAATTGGCTTTAAGAAAACCTTTGTTGGGAAAGATCAAAGAAGGAATTTGGTGTGAGGAGCCATGACAGACTCCTGCTCCCACAGTATAGGCTTCCTGCAGTGACAGATTAATGTCGTCTCTTTCTGTACTGATTTTGCTACAATTTGTGTATAAATAAAGAAATGTGAAGTGATGTATGTGAAGTAGTAGCCAGCCACATTAATGGATTTGTTGGACAAATGCTTCAGAAGATTTACTGACCTTAGAAATACAGCAGTGCTCCTGCAGTATTAACACTACAAACTTTTGTGAGACACTGGTGATAGAGACCCAGTTCCTGTGCCCAAACCACTGATTTTTACACTGTTAATACAGTAGGCCACTAGGAGGACTAAAATACAGCTGGATTTCATGCAGGCACACTGCAGCACTAACATGCACTCATTTACTGAACAACCAAAGATGATGCAAACGATACTCGGGCAAAAATACAGAATAAACCAGTTCCCAGGCCCCACTAGTGAATAATTTGAAAAGTGTTGCTGAAAATGCATAGGCATTGGTATAAAAAATCCTTAAAGTGCTGATTTCTTCAATATTTCAGATTATTCAGGATTCAAATACTTGTAAGAATGGAGTAAATTTCCCCCAGTTGGCCCAGTATGGCCAGGAGGACTGCCGACAGCGGGGTAGTTCTGCTCAGGCAGAGCTCTGTGCAGGCTCAGGGTGTAAATCTGCTTCTGAACATTCTGAAAACTCATCAGCAGCAGGGTGATAAGTTTGTGGTTAGCCCTTGTAGTGTAGTATCTTATCTTTGGTAAGAATGCTTGATGAGAATATTAAGTGATAATGATTATTTGCTTAGCACTGCTATGGGGCCTTCAAAGCCCTAAAAGTACTGGATTAAATTCTAAATGCATCTGGAAGGGATTCTTTATATTCTTTATTTTAAAAAGGGGAATTTAATAGTAGGAAAGGTTTTGCAATTTGGACAGTCAGCCAGAATATCACCCTGATCTCCATAGTCCTGCAGTCTTAACTGCTAAGCTCTTTGTCACTATTTGAGTACTATTATTTTTTTTAATTTGCAAGCAGAAATTTCTCTGTGGAAAGGCAGAGGCGCCTGTTCATCCTTCTCACTGACAGCATCTGAAATGCTCTTCAACATGCAGGACCTGGCATTTTATCCAGTGTATGTGGTAGTTAATCAAATGTTTTACACTGACTTCAGTAGACTTTGGATCAGAATCTTGATGCATTAGAGAGATAAATTATTTAACTTACTGAGTTCCCCTAGAAACAAAATATTGAGCTGCAAACAGAGCTAACAAACACCAAATGGGATACCATCTGCTGCAATGAACAGAACCTGACCAGTTTCCTCCATGCTTGAGATTCTTCCAAAATACAATCTGAAATGGGTTTGTTAAACTCCCAACTGTCTCACAAAATTGGCTTAGCACAGGTTAGCAAATGCTAATGCCACCAGCAACAGCAAGCCAGACTCTGATATATCAATTGGAGTTGTCTGTGATTTTATTTCTAAAAGGCTCAGGGGTTTTCTGCTATCCAGAACCTACAGAGCTTGCAAAGATGTTCCTGTTTGTGCCAGTGTCCTAGGGCTGGTGGACACTGAGTAGTTTTTGTCCCTAAGTAAATATAAACAGTAATTATCTATATAACAATGCACTCATAAATCTGTTTTCTTATATCCTTTGACATCCAGACTCTGTGCCTTACAACTTTCTGGAAGAACAGGAAATGTAGGCAAAAAAAAGCAGCTCTATCTCACACAAAAGCAGCAGGAGATGACTGAATTCCCATCTACACCACTTCCTACTTGATATCCAAGTTTATGGCTGTGATGGAAAACACGAGGGTTCCCAAACACTCTGACAGGGACAGAAAGACACTGCTGAGCTAACTGCAGGGCATGTGATACTAGTGGGTACCATCAATGTTAGCGCCCTTTCCACTTAGAAAACATACTAATTGAGCAACCAAGTAATTTTTCTGCAATGTGAGGAAAAACACCAATCATATTTGCCCAGTAGAATAAGACAAAAAGATAAATGTCTCTGTACCTTAATATTCATCATAGCTAGGCACTTCATCTTCTAGTACCCCCACTACTAGTGATGAAACTACCATGAGCAAACAGAATCTCCAAATACTATTCAGTCTTCAGCAGTTCACAAATCACAGAACATTTGGAGTTGGAAGGGACCTTGAAAGATTATCTAGTCCAACCCTCTGCCTGAGCAGGATCACTTAGATTAAACCACACAGGAACGTGTCCAGATTGGTCTTAAATGTCTCCAGAGAAGGAGACTCCACAACCTCTCAGAGCAGCCTGTTCCAGTGCTCTGTCACCCTCACAGGGAATAATTTTTCCCTTACATTCAGACGGAACTTCCTATGCTCCATCTTGGACCTGTTTTCCCTTGTCCTATCACTGGCCAACCCTATGAAGAGCCTGGATCTATCCTCCTGTTACTCGCCCTTAAAATATTTATAAACATTAATGAGATGACCCCTCAGTCTCCTCTTCCCCAAGCTAAAGAGACCAGGACAGGCAACAGCTCTCCACATTACACACACATTATCCTGTACATGGTGACTGCTGTTCTTTAGCTTGCTCTGATGCCCTGTTTTCATCACCGTGCTACTAATGATGTCATAATGCAGATTCCATGTTTTCACAAGGGATTTTATTTATAGAAATGCTGTAATATAGCTGTTGAACTCCCTGGTACCCAGGCGGAAACATGAAAAGAAATGATCATGAGAATAACAGTAATAATAAAAATATTTAAAAAATATAGATTTAGCATTTTGAAGTTGCTTATACTCCAATGGAATTGAAAATGCAATAAACAATTTGGTTTAAGAATACAAAGAGTTTCATTGTGATATGATCCCAACTGTAATGTTGTAGGACCAGATTTAAAAATACACAGTATTTGCTCTTCCTTTTAAACCAGGGGAAAAATTCCTGCTAAGGTTCCACAACACTGCTCACAGAGCCAGCGTACAGAAGGAGGATGCTACAGATCAAAATTCTGCCAGATACAGGGAGAATATCTCAACCAATTTTCAAGCACTGATTTTCAAGGCCACGAGAAAGACTGCAGTTCTTTCAACAGTGCTCAGACCCGGTGTGCTGGCTGCTTAGCTACCTCTGTTCCTTGGTTTCTGGCATTGTCTGAAGAGCTCTTACATTCCAAATTTGCTCTGCACCTTAGTACATGTGTTAGCACCAAGTTTCCCAGTCTGGTAACTTCTCTGTGAACATAGTGTCTTGGTGAAGTTTAGACACTGCTGCTGTAAGAAATATTGTAGGCTATTACTGCATGATTAACATAATAATTTTATAATGTTCATGAATATAATATATTCATACTAAATTTTTTCATTTGTACTCACTTCTCCTTTACTCTTCATCCACCCAAATTCACCCAATAACGCAATCATCAGGCACAGACAAGATGGATTTACAAAGGGAAAGTGCTGTTTAATAATTTGATATCCTTCTTTGCTAAGGTCACCTGCATAGTGGATGAAGGGGAGGCAGTGGATGTAATCTTCCTGGATTTCAGTAAGGCTTTTGTTGCTGTCCCTCACAGCATCCTGCTGGACAAGTTGTCTGACTGTAGGATAAATGGGTTTCATAGTGCGCTGGGTGAAGAACTGGCTGAAGGACAGACCTCAATGGGTTATAGAGAGTAAGGCTACATCTGGCTGGTCACTGGTCACCAGCGATGTCTTTCTGGGTTCAATTCTATGGCCAGTCCTGTCCAACATATTTATCAATGACTTGGATGCAGGGGACGAATGCACCAATAGCAAGTGGGCAGATGACACTTGTGCTGTTAACTGGGACAAGAGGCCCTTTGGAGGGATCTAGAGAGACTGGAGCATTGCACTATGGTTAATGGAATGAAACTTAACAAGTCAAAATGTCATCCCCAAGACCCAGTGAGAGGATGCATGACACCAGGGAAGGTTCAGACTGGACATTAGAAAGCATTTCTTTACCAAGAGTTTGACCAACCACTAGAAGAGGCTCCCTAGAGAGGTGACTGATGCCCCAAGCCTGTCAGTGTTTAAAAGCATTTGGACAATGCCTTTAATAACATGCTTTAACTTTTGGTCAGCCATGAACTGGTTAGGCAGTAGGACTAGATCACTATTGTAGGTCCTTTCCAACTGAAAGAGTTGAGTCTATGCTACACTACACTATTGCTCATTAGAAACTGAATAGCAACTCCAGCTTGTATGCAATCTGAGGCCTTGTTTTATTAAATTTTAGAGAGCATTCAGTAACCATAGGACACATGCATATGTAAGAGGATGTCAGAAAAATAACTTTTAGATGCTTGACTGGAAATTATGCAGATAATTCTTCAAATGATCATCTGTGGGTTTATTTGCTGAGAATAAAGCTAGATTAGTTAAGGGAAGTTCTTTGGGCTGCAGCTTTTTCTAGTGTGCAAAAGTTTTAGTGACCTCTATTAATAATGATCAGGCAAAGAATGGAGTAATCCAGCGAAGGCAGCACTAATGGGAGCAAAGTTATCAGGATGAGTCTCAGTCATTGATAGATTGATGGGCAGTTCAGGCTGGAAAGAATCTGACATGTGCTATGAAAACATATATACTTCTTCTTAGCCTTTGTGAAAGATAATTAAAGATTTAAATTACAGAGGTTTATGTTAAATACTTCCCAAACTTGCCTGTGTCACTTTATTGCTAACATGGAGTCACAGAATGATCGGGACGTCTGGAGATCATCTAGTTCAACCCCCCCTATTTCTCCTACCAAGTACAAATATTACTTTCCATGAAAGTAATATGGGTGCTGTACAAGACCATAATTCATGTACCAGGGCCTAAAAATGCAGGAAGAAATAAAATATTTCACTTTGGGACTTGCTATAAATTAGAGTGTCTGAGTTCAGAAAAAATATTTCACCGATATTTTTCTTACGGATTTAGACAATGTGCGTGTCATATTGCACAAAATCCAGCATAACTTCTCATTTAAATAAAAGGGGAATCACTTCTGGGAGATGAAAATAGCTTGTGGAACAAACTATAAACACTTGAAAATAATATTAATATGATTTTTATGGATACTTGACACACAGTATGTTGATTAGGATACTACTGTCTGTGTACCTATGAAAAGAGAAAGTATCCTCTTAAAAAAAGAAATATTCTACTGATGTTTTCAGGATGCTGCCACAGGTCCTGCTACCATCAGCTGTGTAACTTATTCCTCATGTATTCTGTTCAGAAGAGAGCTCTCACAGTAAAAGTTCAGTCATTTCCTACCCTTCCCTGCATGACGTCCGAGTGCTTTATGCAAAACATATCACTGTTATAGATGGGGAAGGCAAGTTGCAGCTGGAAAAACAATCCACCAAAAATATTAGACCATTATTCATCTCATTTAACTCTGCTAATCAGATGCTCCTCGTGGCATCAAAATATTTTCCAGCTTCAGCAAACAAACAGCTCACTGAATACCTCTCTGCTCTACTGCTCTTATCTTGATTGAGTCAATCCAATGTTTATTGTATCCAATTTATTTTTTAGCTTTTTCTTTTATTACTAATATAATTTCTACCATTACAACATTTACACTAGCTCACAACCTTACTAACATTTATCATTTGTTTCTGTTAATGTGCCCTGAACTCCATTTTGGCCTACAGTATTATTACAACACTCCACTCCAATGCAGAAAGAAAAGAAACCCAAAGCTTTATTTGCAAAGACGGAGAACTGAAGAGTCTCTGGATGCAAATGGCAGAAACATTAGTGCACTTTGGGCCATGCTGCAAATCACAGCAGCTCCATCTGTCAAACCTCTGAAAAACATCTCAGAGCATTTTCCACTCAGGGAAATCATTAGCAACCCATACTTTTATTCAATATGTACTTTTGGTTCTTATTAGGTGAAAGGATCTACCTACTTACACCTGAGAGCCACAGTGCCTATTAAATCCCTATGTAATCTACACTCAGATAGGCAAATAGACATTGTAGTGTATCTGCATGGCACGGGGCAGTGTGATGTCAAGATTAGTGGAGAACAAACGGGGTGGGCTGGGACCGAACACGCTGGGGTCTTACCAACACTCTTGCTTATTTCACAGCCCTGCTGAGAAGCAGCCTGGAGTAAGCAGGCCACAAGGAACCACGCTAACACTCAGTAAATTAGCTCTGTACAGCACTGCACTGCTCTGGTGTTTGCACATGAGCAGTTTCGGACCGTTTCTCAGGGGACTCGAGCAAATGAGCTGCAGGACTTTTTGTGACATCTGGGCCAGCGTGTAATGTGGTTATGCAGCTCCTACATGCTGAAGAGACAAGGTTTTCTCTGTAATCTGAAATTGCTTGCTGAGATGGTGGGATATGGGGTTTCTGCTCCAGTGATCAAGTCTTTCCACTCAAAAAAGGGCAAAGTTCTTCCCTCCTTGCAGGGCCCGAGGGGTTATATTCAGCGAGCGCAACACTCCAGCTGTGGCCACGGGGCAGCTCAGCGTGTTGCCTTAAATCAGACAAGCCCACACATCTGCATCTGGCACCTGGCAAACCACACAGGCACACTTCTGTGGGTGCTGTGAGTTATTTGGGGATTTAGCTTTATGTGACACCGTGCCACAGGCCCTAGAACTGCACCTAGATGCCAGTGATGCTTCAAGTCCTTCACTTTCCCCAGCTCCAGCTTTGCACTTCCCCCGCGCCTTCGCTCAGACTCGCATCCAAGCGATTCTCCCGCTAGCCTTGCACACCATGTGTTCTAAATGCCACTCAGCCTGCTGTACTATGCCAAAGACTTTCTGTCCCTCACCAATACCCAAACACTTTTTCAAAATAGTGTGCTGAAGGATATTTGAGTTAAAATGTCGCCACCTACCCGTCCCCATAAATACACTATCCAAACATAAAATAGAGAGAACTTTTACACCAGCTGGAGGGCTAGTCAGAACGGGCTTTGGTGGCACAGTACTAAAACTACTGAGTTCATTAGTGCTATAAGCAGAACTGTATCAGCAGATAACAGCTTCATTTTTTTTTTAGGGTATGTTTTTCCTAAAAATATCCTTTGCATACCATTAAAAAAGTTATTTTTTTCTGGCGGACTCTGCCTTCCAAATGTCATTTTGCCTTGGCAAAGCCTTTTAAGAACTTTAAAAAGTTATGGAAAATGTTGTCATCCTCCTTGCTGAGCCACTCTCCACTGCATGATTTTTTTTACTAAAACTCTCAGCAGTGTAAGAAGTCTCAGTTGTTTCACCTAGAAGGCACGGGGAGAGAAATGAGTCTCTGTATAACTGCAGCTTTTTATTGTTGCCAAGCTGGTTCCTCGGGCTAGCTGTAAGAATGTTCTTCCACACTACACAACATTTCTTTTAAGTGATACACGTCAAGTGAGACTTTGGTCCCAGGAGACTGCCTAGCAGTCCTCAAATTGCTTGTTTTGCCGTCACTTCACTTTACTTTTTGGACACAACTTTGATGGCAAGATACTAGAAACAATAAGACCTGATTAGGAATATAAGGCTTGGTAGCAAATCTCGGAATGTGAACCTGCCCCGTTGAGGGAAAAACCCATGCAGAGATGTGAGATTTGTTGATGTCTGGAGACATCCTAGCCTATTTCTAATTTCACATTTTCCCACATGAGTTGAATCAAACTTAAGGCTAGGAAAAATATCTTTAATTCTGTACTACTCCCATGGGTGGTACGGTGAAATCTGTTTTCCTATCAGACCATGCTCCTGTGGTTTTTGTCACTTATGTTGTCAAATACTCATATAAAACTCCCCTGACAACAGATCTTACATCAACTTGGGTAATTACTCAGGCAGTCTTTGCTTTGATGGAACAAGTATTACATCATTCATCTAAGAATCAAAACCCTTTGATTAAATACAAAGGAAGTCTCGCAGCCCCAAGCCTGTCAGTGGGTAAATTCTACTGAGACAATTTAGATGAATGGAAAGGTGTAGCTTAAAGACCCACGTACGTATTGTGATTAGGGGACACGGGGGCTGTGGTCCAGAGTGTCCGTTTCAGCAGTGCAGGCCAAGCCCAGCAAGGCCTTGTGCGAATGCTCTCGGTGACCTCCACACAGTAGCAGCAGACAAAACAAGACCTTGCCTGGTGGCACCAGCTCTGGAGACAGAGGTCCAGGGCAAGCATGCACGAGGCAAGGGAGCTCAAGGGCTGACTACCTCCAGCTGGGCCACTTCAGGGCTACCATGACTGAACTGTGCTCCAAACTGAGAGGGTGCATCTGCACGGCTTTATACCGCCACGAGACTTCTGGCTTGGGTAGCCAACTTGAGCACAGTGCTCAGAACATGTTTCCCTTCTTTGGGTGAGGCAGCTTGTTCTGCTTTCAGAACAGAGCTGCTGAGTCCTGGATGGACACGGGGGTCTGCTGGGTGGTTTACTTTCCCTTTGTAGCACTGTCCTTTATAAAACTGTTGCTGGATCTGTGCAAACGTGGTGAGAGTTTTGAAGATCTAATACAAAAGCCAAAGTACAGTAAATGTTACATTCCGTTATTGTGGCAGGGAGGATGGAAGGACATTTGACCCTGACTGCATTAGAATGTCTGGTTCTTGGCTGACATCACCTAATGTTCACATTAACAGACCACCTTCCTCAACACATGCAATGATTTGATATACTAACTCCTTACAGCATTGATCTTAAAACAAAGGATGGGTGAACGAGTCTACATACTGTTCAATGGCAGTATCTTCCTTAATGGCTTAGGTTCATCAGCACTAGGAAAGGAAACACAACCAAATCTCTCCCCATCTCCTAATTTTCCTCTCTTAAGACTAACAAGGAAAAAAGGAGGTGAGGTTTCTGTGCTTGGTACACAGTAAACTGAATTATACAATCAGTACGCAGGAATCCCTGCGTACTGATTGTATAATTCAGTTTACTGTGAATAATGAACTAATCCCTGGATTTGATCCAGCCCATCTAGATACTTTTTCATATTGACAAGGGACCCCTTCTATTTGCAATTGCTTTCTAGTATAATTATTTTTAAGAGTTGCTACAAATTCTATATTTGCAGTTTCACACTCATTGTACAACACAAGGTAAGACCTAGGTCATCTACAGCATTTGCTGTTTTCTCTCTGGTTGCAACACAAGGTAAGTATTGCTGTCCCCATTTCAGACAGTGAAACTGAGGTCCTGAGACCAAGGAACAAGCCAAACATCACCCAGTGCTGCCTGAGCTGCAGAAGTTATGTTATTTGTTATTATGCAAGTATAAGCAAGTTAACTGGTGCTCACCCACGAGTGCAGTGTCACTCTAAAATACAACTTGTAGCTAAAATAGCGTCTTTTTGCTAGTTCCCCACAGGGGGAAGCTTGGGGTAATGATTGTCTTCCTAACTTTGGCTTGAAAGTTTGGTGCTCAGTATAAGCTGTCTGTGTAGGCTGCTCTTCTCTGGTCAAAGCAAGGAAGCAAAGCAGTTCCACAGGGCAATACCTCCTTCCCACTTCAAACTCTTATGATGCAGCTCTTGCCAGCTGCTAAGCACACCCAAATCATTATCTTAGGCTGTTCCACATGTAATAAGCAGAATCCTTCCCTAAGCATGTCCGATAATGTGAAAAAAATTAGTTCTCCGTGAAAGCCGAGTTCACGTAGTCTTCCTGGAAGTACTTCAGACATTTACATACACAGAGTCCCAGAGGGGCTCCATTAAAAAGCTTAAGAGCTTCTCTCTTTCAGACAGAATAAAGCACCTTCAGAAAGTGACCCAGAGAACCCAGACCAGCCACATAAACCTGGCTGGCACGCTGTCCAAGGGCTTCCTAGCTAGATGAAGTGCCAATTCATACCCACGCTCAGGACTTACTGATCTCTGAGCGAAGCAGGACACAAGCACAAGCAGCAGCTCATGCCTTTCATTCTTCCTCCCCTACTCTTGCTTAGTGTCACCAGCAGAGATGCCTAGGCTGCTTTAACTGTTGCTGTAATTCAGGAATGCTGGAACATTATCTATAGTATCAGCTTTATGCTCTGGAATCCTTGAGGATGGCAAGTGTTGTGCAACTACCAAACTTTCATATTCTTGTTTCCAGCCCTTTTGTGCAGATTCTACTCTGTTAATACGATGCATTAGGAGGCTTCTGAGCACAATGAGTCAATCATCTAGCAATAACTGCCAATCAGCTTACTCAGCTGTAAAACACTGGAGTTTATCTGGGAATGTCGCCATGGCAGCCCCATTTGCAAGAGCAGCCAAAAGAGCAGCAACTTCCCTAATTTTTCCTTTTCCTGCATTTGCTAGCAACCTCTAATATCTACTTGAATTGCAAGACACGGTGATTTGAGCATCTGATTTCCTTCATGAATCATCTGTACAACACATACAAAGTCTGCATGTTCAATAAGACCATAACTTCACATTGCTCATACAAGCCTCTTCTGCTAAACAAGCCTCCTCGTTACACTGGTGATGTAAGTAACACCGTAACTGTAAATGTCAGATTTCTTATGAGTGTCATTACACCTGAGTGCAAACAAGAGGATTTACAAACATGTGATGGGTACCAACCCTTTCCATAAAGGATCTTTTTTTAAGTTGTTCAAGTCATGCCTTGAAATATGAACAAATCCTGATGTTTGTCACAACACAAACAGTTAAGAACACCAGTGTCCGCATATCTCTTATGCAAACATCGTGAGATCCACAAGGTTCTCTGGCATCAGATGCAGTCAAAGAAGGCAGCCTTGGGGAGCAAGACAGCCCTGTTTTGGCTAGACAATGTGGAATAAACAGATGGTTTCTACATCCTTTCTATGTCCTTTTTTGAAGGACATAGAACTCCTTGAAAGAGTCCAGCTCAGGGCCACCAAGACGATTAAGGGATGGAACACCTTCCTTATGAAGAAAGGCTGAGGGAGCTGGGTCTCTTTAGCTTGGAGAAGAGACTGAGGGGTGGTCTCATTAATGTCTATAAACACGTTAAGGGTGAGGATCATGAGAACGGGGTCAATCTCTTCTCAGTGTTGGCCAGTGATAGGACAAGGGAAAACAGGTCCAAGATGGAGCATAGGAAGTTCCATCTGAATGTAAGGGAAAGCTTCTTCCCTGTGAGGGTGACAGAGCACTGGAACAGGCTGCCCAGAGAGGTTGTGGAGTCTCCTTCTCTGGAGACATTCAAGACCAATCTGGACATACTTCTGTGTGGTTTAATCCAGGTGATCTTGCTCAGGCAGGGGGGTTGGACTAGATGATCTTTCGAGGTCCCTTCCACCTCCTAACGTTCTGTGACTGTGATACAAAGAATCTTGAAAGCCACGGTATCCAGACTGAGAGCTTATGCTTCATTATCCATGAAATTGATATTAGAGTTGACACCCCTAAATATGATAATGGCACAAAAGAAGTGCATGCTAAACATATATGATTATTGTATTTGCCTCTCCATCCAAACACGTCAAACCACTCCAGGGACTGGACAGCTAGGGTTGAGGTATAAAGGATATCAAGGAAGTTACCCCTGGTGGGGACAGAATAAATTGAAGACCCTAAAGAGGCAGTTGACGGGCTGTGCTCCTTCTCCTCTACCTAAGATAGGGGTACCTTCTTGGTAAGCATTGTGACTTCACCGTTTTGATGAAGAATACCCAGGATAGCATTTTGCTGGCATTATAGTAATGTATTAGTGCTACGGCAGTAAGTGTATTTATCAATGGCAATTCTGAACTCTTTGTATCTGCCATTTTAAAAAACTTTCTATTTCTTTCAGCTTTGTGAAACGATTTCAGTGAAAGCCCTTCAGGGGCTCTGCCAGGCAGACACTACCACTGATACGTAGCTACACACAGTCCTTTAGACATAAACTGTTAACCAATTCATGGCCTAAGACCTGACCTAGCTGCACCTAGGCTACCATCTGAGAAAGAGTTTAGAAAGCAAAGGGGTCCTTTCTGAATGTCATGACCCAAAGGGAGGACCTCCCTCAGCCGCACAACAGACTCATGCCCTTCACGTGACAATGCTGACTCAAACTGAGTAACACATAGCAACAACAGAAAACAAGAAGAATGTGTTACAGAGGAAAAAAGTCAAGGACAGAGAAGAAATAATTTTCATGATGTGTTGGGATCCTAAGGATGATTAAGTAATAAAATCTTTGACCAATACAGTTACTTCTCCCAAGGAACAAAGGCGGCAATAACAAGACTTGTGTTGGTACTTGCTTGATCATAAAATAAGTTAATAAACAATGGGCTTGGGTGAGGGAAATTTATCTTGTTTTCAGAATTCTTATAAGAAAAAAATAAATCACTGAGCTTTTAAAGTCTAAGCAGTAAATTATTGAAATGTGAAATACCTTTTTTGTTGCAAAAATACAGGAGCAATCATGACATGAGCAAACTGCTCAAGGCACTACCAGTTACTGCTGCGAGGAGAGGAACAGAGGTTTAATGGAGGCTTCACCAAGGTTTCACTGAATAGGTGCCTCCCATGGGCTGACTGCAGTAGACTTTGGATCAAGCCCTGCTTCAGAGAAGTTACTGTTTAATTAAATTAAATTGATACATATAAAAATATTGTTTCTAATTTTATTGTTTCTAAATCCTACATGAGAAAAACGCACCATGGATGCGACATTAAGTGAGAGTTTTATGCCCATGATTCAGTGCATTTTATTCCTTCCTTTGAAATTGTGATTTGTTTTCCTTGTCCAACTTCTGCAGTGTACAAAAGGATGACATTCTTTCAGAATATGTTTCCTAGGTCAAAATACCTGTAACATCAATTTGGTCTTAGTGGCAAGAGAATCTAACCAGGATGCTGTTTAAGACTCAGCAAATAAGAAATTGGGACAATAAATATTCCTCCTTTCAATGTGTAAAAGCCTTTTTTGATTCCTCAAAATGTCTATTCAGTGTCCCTTTATTGCAGTAATTGCCCATTGGCTGTTTCCCTTCTGAAATGCCTCTGTGCTTCGGTTTTGCTGATAAAACTCATTGTGTATATACTTTGGGGGTAAGACTGGTGAATGTGTTTGGTGAGAAGGAGACAATTCAAATGACAGAGTCTGTGTTAGCAGAGCTTCCTGACTGAACATCTCATTAGAGCACCCAGTCTGAAACCACTATAGTACTGGTGCTCTACAGTCTGATTTAATTGGGCTGAGGGACTGATACAGCACACTGCTCTTTCGACAACCAGCATAGACTCATTCTGTCCATCACAACACTTGGTTGGGTTATTTTTTTGTTGGTTTTGTTTCATTTTGTTGTTTTTTTAAAAGTCTTTCCACATGCCATTTGGGAATGAAATTCAAAGCACACAGCATCAAAGCATCAAAGATGCTTCTCCTCCCCCTCTCCAATTTACCTGAGGTTCTTGAGGGTTTTTTTTTTTAGGTTTTCAAAATTTATTTATTTGGAATTGCTAGCCATAAGTGCCTCAGTTTCTGGCGTCCTCCTGTTTTGTGGGTAATGTTCCAGATCACACAGTTGTAATTTAAACAGACTGTGAATCTTCTTGGGTTGGACAGATTACAGCTCAGAAAAATCTGCTGTGCTAGTTCAAACAAGGAGTTTGGGGCAACCTGCTTTTCATGGTTACTGCTTCTCATTTGTCATTCTGAGAAGTTTAATACTAATAGGCAAATCTCTAGTGCTTTACTGAGCTTTCACTGTTCACGGAGAGGCAATGCTGTTTTGAGAGCTCATTCAGAGCCTCAAAAAATAATCTCAAAAGACCCCCACATTATGCATAAAAATGCTATGGCTGAGTTAGACCTGTTGCCTTCTAATTTAATGATGGAGTTTTACAGGGATCCTAAGGCTATTTCCAGAGTTTTCTTTAAGTTTTGATGCTGATTGAGCAAATTGCAGAGATGTCTCATACAAGAAATGCACAAGAAGAATGAATTAAAAGTAGATGTAACCCTGAGCCACTTTGCTACAGTGGAACTAAATATACTTGCTCTGCTAATAGGAAAAGACCTTGGTCTTCAGAAGGCAGAAGTGATTTTTAAATATTTATATATTTATATATATATACACACACACACATATACATACATATGTATATAATTAATTGGATCTGAATTATGAAGCTTTCAGGATGAAGAATTAATGGATGCTCAAATTATTTTCCTTCAGCTATCCTTTTTAATACTCTTCTGCTACCTTTTCCCCCTTGCACCTTTCTTCTTCCCAACTATGAAGTCAATTCTTTAAATGTTCTTTTTAATATGACCGAAATACATTCAAATTGAATCATATTCTTGGTAGTAGTGAAACTTGGTTGATTGGGAAATGAAGCAGATACATTTCAGGATTTTTCTTTTGAAGTTTGCGAGTTAATTTAATATTCAGTTAAGCAGAGCTTTCATGCCAGCAGAGCTGGAATAAACAGGGGCACTGCCAGTTTGTTCCACACATTCCTTCTGCACATTTGGCCCTGATTCCTGAGAGCTGTAAGGCTCTAACTTTGGCTAATCACCTCTGAAGTTACAATGCACTGTGACTTTCTGAAGCTGAAACTGGGGTCTTGGAAGAGGTAAAAAATAATTTTTCACTTAGGCACTACACACCAGTACGCTAGAAAACTTGTTCATTCTTTTCTGTTACCACCTTTGTTTTCACTGTAACACACCCAAGATGTGCTGAGTGCTACACACAGAAACAAAAGAGTGTATTTAAAATGAAGAAGAGTTGGGGAAAGAGACTGAGCACGGAGGCAAAATGGTTGTACTGGGTCATGGCTGGGTGACTGTACTTTCAAACAAATAGACTTGTTAGAGCAAAGGAGAGAAAAAGCGAGAAAGAAGAGGATGAGAGGAGAAGGCATGAGAAAAAGGAGGAAAAGAGCATGTTCAGAAGTTGCTTTTCAGGGCTGTTGAGCCTGCATGATGCCAGGTTCAACGTTTTTAGAGACAGAAATAGCAAATGGATTCACATGAGGTAAAGGGATAAAAGAAATTTGCTTCAGTTTAGTGTCAAGATCCACCAAATCGACCAGGGCTGATCTTCATCAAAATAATGTTTAAAACCCTCAAATTGGGAGTTCCAGAGCTAACAACAGGAGTTATTTCAAAGGAGAGAAGCAGATAGCTGAGTTTCATAGCATAGTTCCATTTGAATGTTCAAGAATAGAATAAATATTTAAAAATATATAAAATAAAGATCTTTATATATAAATATATAAAAATTGATGACACAAAGCTGGGAGGGGTGGCAGACACACCTGAAGGTTCAGACACACCAGACACATTCCTGTGTGGTTTAATCGAGGTGATTCTGCTCAGGGTTGGACTAGGTGATCTTCCGAGGGCCCTTCCAACTCCCAACATTCTGTGATTCAGAGATTCTGTGAATACTACTTCAGATGTTACATCACTTACTACATGTTGTGCTATACATATTATCTAACCATATGTGTAGCAGCAGCCTGAAAAGATAAATTCTGTGTGTCCCTGCAAGACTTAAATTGCAGCTCCTCTCTAACGCTAGAGTACCAGTGCTTGCTTGTCTCTACTTGTCAATTTTGAAGCCTAATTCTATGACAGGTGAGCATCAGAATGTAACATTCTGTTCTAAAAATATTTAGATCTTTACTCTTCTGCAGATCATGCTGGTTTTTTTTCAAGTCTGTTTTTTTTTGTAAGCAATCAAAATATTGAGAAAAAAAAAAAGAGGGAAATAAAACTAAGCATGAAATAAATGTAAAAATCACACCAACTCACCCTTGGGCTCTCCTTGCCCTTGCTGTCTTTACTGGAAGCTCCACTCAGCTGCTCAATTAAACTGTAATGTGTTAATTGTTCAGGTCCATCCTCTCCAAAGTGGCCACAGAGCCTGTGTTGGTATAAATCCAAGATTGACATTGGGTTCCCTAGGAAAGATTTTCTCTGATTCTGTTTTTCCTGATCAGCTGTAAGAGATATTAAAAGTAGTATCATTATGGCATTTTTAATTGATGAAATGCAGTCTACGTACATTGTGATGTAATTTAACAGTATTAAAATGTGTTTCAGTTGTTTAAAGGTATCTGAAATTCAACATAATTAAAGCATTAAAATACTCCTAACTCTTCAATCGGGGACTCTTCATACTTAATATTCAGGGTGGAGGAGATGATCTGAGAAAGGCAGAATTAATTTTCTTTCTTTTTTAATTATAGATTGGATGTTTAATTTGGGGGGAGAGGGATTGCTCTACTCAGTTATTTGTTGTAATTTTTTGCTTTTCTCTTTTAATAGCCTTAAATGGCAGATGTATTAAGTTCCTATAGCTTTCAGCTGGATTGTATTTGATTATTCTTTCCTTTTCAGTGCATTTTTAGCTAATGATTACATCAGTATAATAAAATACACTAACAAGGTAAGAAACAGTTACCCAATTGTCACAGATCCTACTGTAATACAAGAATACTAGGAATAAAGCTTCAGTTTCCAAAGTCCAAGGCTGAAAACTCACAGGAGACAGAAGTTTACATTATCATTAGCTTCTCTCCTCACACAAACAACTACTCTACCTTATAATCTATAGTACTGTAACAGCCTCTGCCTGCAGTGCCTCCAACAGAATTGAATCAGGATAAAATCTTAATGAAACTGGAAACAAAACATTTTCATGATTGAAATGGAAGAACCTAGAATATTTGGTTTTTTCCCTGCTATTCTAATGACCTTCCTTGTAATATTGGTCAGTGTACTGGGAGTCTCATCTAAGACCCAGTAAAACAACGAAGGTCTTATTGACTTTTAATAGCCTTTGCATCCGGCACTCAGTATTTCAGTCTTGTTGTTCTGTGTTCATAAATGGAAAATGAAAATTACTCCAACATCATAATTGTGCAACCAGTGAAAATTCCCAAATGTTTGGGGACTCATCTAAAAAATATAATTATCTATACATATAAAAATATTCTCTATGAATTGGTTCACTGAAGCCCCTGCACCAGGATCATGTTTTGAAGTTACATCACTTGTGTGCATAAAGAAGTTAATGTCTTTGCACACAGAATGGAAGAAAGGACTGTTATTAATACAGCCTGAGAGCTGCTTTTGTAGAGCACAGAACAGAAAACCTGACCATAAGGAATGACCATAGCAGAAATATTTCTGTAATAATGTTTTATATGTTTTCCTATTTGTTTCAGCCATAGTTATGAATTTTAGTTCTGTTCCTAGTCCAAAATTGAAGCATATACATAAAACTTGCTGTGTAAAACAGTGACTTCACGTCATGCTTAGGTATCACTGAACATGGAATCTGTCGTTATTTAATGAAATTGCTTGCACACATTAAAATCTTCTTAAAATTGTGATCAATAGAGAAAAAAAATGTTTATCTACCTCTATCAAAACACATTTTTGGGGGTTAGAAGATGATTTGTGAAAAGCAAAATCTGTGAAGAGAATTGCTTACAGTCTGAGTTAAATGACTTGCAACATTTCATACAGATTAAACCCACAAAATTACAGGACTAATGTAAATAAATGGTCTTAACTTCCTATTCTGTTGTCTGGTGGAATCACAAAACACGGATTAGCTCAGAAAATGCTAAATGTTTAAGTCCAACACCCAGCAGCAGCTAAAGAGCACAGTATGTCTGTTGACAGTATCTAGCTGTCCACGGCATTGTTAATGCATTCATCACTGCAGTGTCTACTGCAGGTGCAAATCTCTGCTGGGTCAAGCTCACTGCTGTGCAGAGGGTCAGCTCAAATCCAATGAATCACTGAAGTACTGCTTAAGCTCTCAGGGCTTCAGTGGTGCTGGGACCCTGCTCTGGCCTTTGCACTCGCCAGAATTTATCTCCTGCAGGGAAGCCGCTGGTTGCCTTGGCAAGGATACGAGCCACGCTCTCTTCTCCCTCCCAGAGGACACACTGTTCTGATAGGTGGCTTCAAGCACCAGCAAACTGGTGGTCAAGAGAAGATAGCAATTTCTTGGGTTATTAAACACAAAGAAAACTATTATCTTAAGAACCTCTCTTAATGTGCTTTTATCTACTGGAATTCAGTAAATCCCAAATTGCCATCAATTCTTGCAAAAAGGTTTGGTACTTGAAAATGGCAATATATACACAGAGGGCACTGAGAGGGACTTCACTATTGCACCATAACCAGCATCCCTTTGATACAGAGGTTGGAAAACTATGGCTTTGATCACTGGGCTATTTCAACTGGCTAATATAATTAAAAAGTCACCTTTAAAATTTTGTAATAATGTAACAGAAGGAGTCTTTTTACCTACACTGCAGGGGTTTATGCATAAAAACCTATGAGTTAAGTCCCTGCTAGCAAAAACTGTGGAAGAAAGGAAGAAAAAAAGATACACATATAAAATAAAAAGCAAAAAAGTAATAAAAAGCTAATGGAAAATTAGACTGAAATAAGAAAGTGCAAATTGAAAAGTTCAATGAAGGATACTATCTGCTGCTGAGTCAGAGTGGAGATGAGGGATATACTTTTTTTATGTACAAATTTTCAATTACCTTGTTTGTTGTTCTTTGTTAACTCCACTAAAGTCTCCTCTGAAGCTCCAAAATAATTTGTTTCATACTCTGGCTCCAGCTCAGTGTCACTGCTGCTTGCAGAATAAGTGCACACTCTCAGGGCTCTGTCCTGTACAAATAAGCGTATCGCAATCATTCAGATGATGGCTATACATCCACATAATGCCAAAGATGGCTTAAGGAGGGGAACATTTTATGTTCATCATGTAGTTTAAAATGGTAGTGCAACTGGGAGAAAGTCTGCGTTACTGGTTTAACCAACCACTTCTTCTAATAAGTTATTATCACCCTGACATAAGGTAAACCCCTTTCTTGTCCTGGTAAGTCTTCTAAGTTAGTCTGGCAGACACAGTCCAGATTTTGCTGGGTTTTTTCACTGTTAAATTTTTTCAACTCTACCAACATTTTCAGATAATTTCATCCACCAAGTTAAATTACAAAACTTCTCAAGTATGTTTAATATGTATACAAACACGAGTATTTGTAACGTAAAATTATCACGCAACAAATGGTTTGCTGCAAGCAGATCTGGTGGTATTCAGGATGGTCAATAAACAATACTCATGTTTTCCACATCAGGAAATCCTGAATTCTTTCTACATTCACGTCCCTTGTCCTGGCATTTCCATTATAATACTGAAGAGCCCTTAATTCCCCAATGATTCCTATTCCTTTTCTCTTCAGGAAGCAACACAAAGGATTTTCTTGAAGTAAAGAGGAATGCTGAATAGCTCTGGACAGCTTCTAATCATGGGAGGCCTGAAGGCTTAGACCTTTCAGGAGCAGCACCTGAGAATAATTAAACCTTGAAGCTAAGCCCAATACTATTTAGTTAACGGCATCCACAGGAACAAATACCACTTACTAACCTAACCAAAATTGCCTATTAGTGGCTAAATTGAGTTTTTAACTCTGATTTTCAAAGAGTGATACTAATTGTCCCATCTTCCCAGTTATAACTGATGCAGAGGGTATCCATTTGATAGGAAACACATACTTGTGGAGAGGTGACCAGACCTGAGGATACTTGCATGTAGCCATACAAAAATGTTACACAACAAACTGGTTTTAGCCTCTTGGAATGTAAGGCTTATTAGCTAGCTGCCTGATGATGTCCTTGCTTAATGCCCGCTTTCTTGATGAAGCTTTTTTCTCTCTTTGCTAATTTGCTGACCCTGTACTTCCTGTGGGGCTGGACAGCCTGGCATTCCTGAAGATGAGTAACTTGAAAACCATCAGCAGTAGCTTTTACAACAGGTTTGTGTTTGTTTTGCAGCTTTCATGGAAAGATCTAAGGACAGACAGTTCATTGCAGGGATTAACCAAAACCACACAGAAACACCTCAAACCAGTATTGTTCTTTCACAGTACTTCCACAGCACTCTGCTGCAATGCTCACATGGCACAGCCATGCAGGCAAGGGAACCTAGGGAAAAAGAGATCTGAATCTCATGGAAAGCAAATGAACACCAAGTTTCTCAAAGAGAAAACCAGGGTAAGAGGTCTCCATTTCCTTATCTACAAAATGCCTATGAGGATTTTAATTAACACATTTGTAAACTGTGAGGACCATGTACCTTTGGGTGCTATATTATTATTATTAAATATTAATTACAATATTTAATTACAATTAAATATTAATTGCAACTAAAGGGCAAGAAAATAAATGTAGATGTTGGATTGCTAGTTGCTCTTCTTCTTCCTACTATATTAAAGGCATTCTCAATTTCTGATTTTTTACCATGCACATCTCAATTAACAGATGACACTTTTAAACTTATACCTTTATTTTAGTAGTTTTCTTACTGGTCCACTCTGGAAGAACTTTTCTGTTTTCCACAGTTTCTCCACTGTGCTCTAATGAGGCAGAGGTCACAGAACTTGGTACTTGTTCACTCTGCTTTGCAGGGTTAATTATTCCTGAATTAAGAGAGACATAATTTAAACTGTAGGTCTCCTCAGCATCTTCATGACAGTGTTTCAATTATAATTAAGTAAAAACCAGGGGCAACTCATGTTATTTTCATTATGTCAAATAATATCTTACTACTGACAGAAACAATTTACTAACTTCTTGGAATAATTCTAACAACTTTGGTGGCAGAATTTGATCCAAAGCCTTTTCCAGTTAGCAAGAGAAGAGGAAAGCATGGATTTAAACCCCTCTAATCGTTTTAAAATGTAAACTCTTTCAAATAAGACACGACATTCAATAACTACTTCCAGGCATTGTAGGATCTGCTTTGCTATTCTACATTCTCAGAGAGGGAACAGTCTGTTAACATAAATATAATTAGAAGTACCTTTCTAGCAGAAATTCTCGATCAGTTAGCCTTTTTATTTGCTATATTTGCACTATGCAAAGTCAGAACATCAAAGAAGATATATGGTGCATACGAAATAAAGTGATAATTGTAATTTGGATGAGAAACTGAGGGAGAGAAGAATCAAATGAAAATATTCTAATAAAGAATGAGTTGACCTCACCATCTGATGTATACTACTTTTTTTAACATCTCTTCATGACAATTTAATTAAGATACAAACCTTACAAGGCTGGTGCACTGAATATTAACATTAAGATCAGAACAATCTTACTGCTACTGACTTCTTATGAAGCAATTCAATGTTTGCAGTTTCTGTTCAATTTGTTATAATGACAGTGTTTAATCATGGACTCTATAGCACACTACTGAATTGAGGTCACACATGTGGCTATTCAAGCATGCAGCATATAATCTATAACTAAGATTTCTCTTCTGAATCCTTCTTAACTGTACCATTAATTAACAGTATATTTATTTAAAAAAATACCAAGTATTAAAATATCTTTTATTTAGCTTTGATTCAAAATGAGCAGGGGAGTCTGCAATGAAGCATACAATGTGTGTTTGCAGTCTATTATACCATTACGATACTGCACTGGGAATATTGCTAATTCAACTAAGTTCTAAGATCTTTAATTAGAATTCTGTGTAACACATCTTATGAATGTATAAAAGAGGCTTCTTTCCTCCTAGGCTCACTTTACATCAGCCCATTAGCAAAACACATATTTGATGGCCTGAAACTAAGCTTAAACTTGATATTTAACCTTACATGCTAAATACATGGAATCTTTCTTAGAGTAATACAGCTTTATGCAAGTCAAACACAACATTTACAGAAGCAATAAATACTCACACTGATAAAGTGTTACAACCATAACCCAATGAATACAAGATGTTGCATTTGGCCACAATGAAACAATAGTCTTCTTCATTAAAGCAATTACTTTTATTGCATTTTGTACCATACCAATCATGCCGACTATGAAAATGTCCGTGTTATAAACACCATATGTAATGATTCCTAATGTTATTGACATATTTAAATACTTCAAAAATCTTAGAAAAATAGAAAAATCTGTCAGTGTGCATTTATAAGGATTGCACAGAGTTCAATGGCACATTTTACTAATACAATGTTATTTTTTGGTTTTGTGCTGGATTGTTAGTCCTCTTATTCCTTTGTCACCTTTTGTTTTATAGTTTAAACACATACATAGCTGGTAAGTGACAGTAAGGTGGTTTATGTTTGTATATATAGAAATGTATTTAAATAATAAAGTAATGAGAGTGTTGTTTGGGGTCAAGGCCACATATTCATTGGGACAGAATTTATGCATGGAGGCCAAATGAGTCTTAAGTCCAAATCTGGTTTCAAAAGCAAGCCTGTATGAATATATCTTTCTATGTCACAACACAGCTATGCTTTGTATTTTGCCACAAAGTCTGATCCTCAGTTTTGCTGAATATCTGCATTCTTATTCAAGTCAAATACCACTGCTGTCATATGTTTTTTCTTCAAGTACTGTTTCTTGAGAAAAGGATTTAAGTACTTAACACGGTTTTCTTCCTCACATAAGCATTATGTGTAACAAAATTTTCATATGGCTCAGGTCACAAACTTGTTAACCTTCTGCATTCATAAAGAGAACATCTTCTGCTCTGCATTTAACATTTCTGTTATCAATTGTCATTATTATAAGACTTTTGCTAATCAAAACAGTTGTCAGGGCAGGAATAATGTGATTTTCAGTGTAATTGACATTTTACCTGAGGAAGCTGGTTTTGGAAGGCGACTCTGAAAAGGTCGTATACCTTTGGCAGTCATGGCTGGATCAGATGTTGAGTGAGTAATTACGCTTTCCACAGACTCCTGGCTCTTAGCTGTTGAAGGCACTTCTCGCTCAAGAGTTTTGGCTTTTACTGAAGGAGCTGAAAGAACTTGCTCAGATGGTGCAAGGACCTCCATTTCCAAGGCTGAGTCGTGCTTAGAAACGTGTCGCCCTGTAGATCGGTTCCCTGAGTCGGGGAGGGGGAAGGTTCCAATCCCACTGTCCAGTGTCCTCATCTGGCAGCAAGACTCTAAGATACAGGAAAATTGTGTGATGGGGTGGAGCTCAAGGTGTTGCTGGTATTTAGAGACAGTGAGAGGGTCTACAGGAAAAAAGGCATTTTCAAGGGAATATTTTAAGGAAAGAAAAACATTTTGCATTTTGTGAGTATGCTGCTACCTGTCTAACCGAATACAATGAAATACCATTTTGAGGTGCAATTAAACTAAGATGCCAAACCATTGAAATTTTCCTGATTTACAGTTGTGATATGCTAATAAGAAGGGTATGTCCTAGAAAGTGATTACAGCTGTAATTTTTAATGACTTAGTTTAAAGTGCCACAGAAAATCTGGAGAGCACCAGTGTGGGGCATTGAGTAGTGTAATGTATTTCTTCCTACAATAACCAACACTCCACAAAAGCTTGGCCTCTCCATACTTCTGCTTTCTTCATTGTTTCCCTTTTAAGAAAGTATTAATCAAAATACATCATTTGTTTGTACACAAAATTAAGACCTGCACAATACCTGCCTCAAATTTCGATAGCGATACTCATGTCTTTGTTTACCCTGTTACACTCTGGTTCTGCACAACCCCATTTTGGGCAACTGTACACCATCCAACACAATGTCAGACAAGGAGACCTTAAGTACCTGATTTGGAAGCAGTATGGTCACACACAGTCCTAATTCAGCCTACCAGAAAGCTGCTCTGCTAACCAAGGAACAGAGAAGGATGCACGTGTAGATACATCCAAGCTGCTAGAATAGTACACATAAGAACCCCATGCTCCCTGCCCTGTCATTTTCTATTGAAGCTCAGAGATTTGCCTTTTGTTTGTCTAATGAGCAAACAATATCAAAGGACTATGATGGCAAGGTCCTTCTGAGAGGTATAAACACCAAAGAGGGAACTTCAGCACTAATGGTTGGAAAATGAGCATAATTTAGTTTAAACGTCTGGAAACATCCCTTGACAAGTGAGATCTGTGGCAAACACTCCCAAAGGAAGTAAAGAATTTCCTTTGCTTTGAACAATTTAAGGCTACACTGGATAAAAGATATACTGCAGTGAATAGTTGTATTCTAGCAGGAGATGCAGAATATGACCCAATATATCTTTTCCATGTCTCTTTCCTGTGTTCTTGAGTATTGATTTTTTTTTTATGATATACCCATTTGCTATTTAAGTCTGTTGTAGTTAGCAGCCCTCTGCCAAGTCATTTTCATTATTTTTTCCTCTCTAGTGTTTCTAGTACTCTCAGAAATTTGGAAATATTTCTCCTATATGGGTTTTGCCTATTTGTTCTTGAAAGAAAAGCATTAATATTGTCATTTTCTGTTAATATCTTTGTCTCAATGGGTCTTATTCGACACCAGGTAAAAAACTACTTAGAGATAAATTAATTGTCTATTTGTGTTTTCTGGTTCTCATCAAAAGCAAAGCATTCCATATTTACATGGTCCTCGTTACCTTATTCTCATCTCTCAGGATCAAAGAAAGATTGAAAGTCATACCAAGCACATTAACCTCACAGGGTGTAGCTGAGCTGCAGCAGCAAAATGAACTACGCACCATCTTTTAAAAGGGCAACAAGTGACTGATTTCTCTCACACAAGTACTGCATCCCAATTAGTTTTCCTCATAGGAAAAAGGGTATAATGTGTAGAAGCAATGGCTAGCTGGCAACTACACTTTCCATCACATTTTTGAGCTAAGTTTTTAAAGTTGCTGAAGGTTATCCAGGAAATGTAAGCAATGAAGAGAAGTATATTTGGTTCTGCAGCATCAAAGGGAGGTATCCCAGCCACTGAACACTCTTACTCAAGTTATCCTTACCCTAAGGTATTTTTTTGCTTGTTTTTGAATAGCAAAATACCTAGGTAGAAGTGGGTGAACTGTTCCTCTCAGGGTATAACAGAGTGCAGAAAGGTAAGTTAAAACGCTACATGTCTGTCCTCACCATTTATTCAGTAGATAATCAAGCTCAAATTGTGTGTTAGCTCACAGACAGGCAATATTTCAACTAATGACTGATTAGTTATTTAGAATGACTAATGAATTAGTGCAGGGTTAGCAAATAAAGGAAAATATAGAATAAGAAAGGACTTCTGTTAATTTCTTCTTGACCAGAAGAAAGATATTTGTGTAACACTGGTTATGTTGGAGAGGCAGAGCTCTTTGCAAGAGACGTGGAGTAAACTCAAAGCATCATAAAAGAGAACATCCTGAAAACAAAACCTTTGGATTCTCCTCTTTACTGACTGTTAATGCTTTACTGACAGTTAATGCTGACCCTGATTTTGCATTCCACTTCCACGGGGACTCTCAATGGTTTTGTAGTGTTCTTTCTTTTTTGAGCATTCTCTAAGACATTAAGACATCTTTCCCTCCTAATTAATACAGGAAAATTAAGTAGCTTCAAAAAATGTATACTAAACAGCAGAGATACTTCTTTTGCTCAGGGCAAACTGGGATATTGATAATAATATTAATCTCTCTTCTGAGGTTATGTTCTTTCAAATGATGGAAGAATTTGCCTTGACCTCTGTATGTTGGTATATCTAGGAATGGACCATGAAAGCAACAGCAAAACAGCAACAGAAACAAATCCTGAGGGCCACACTTCCAAGAAAATACAGTCTCCTACTGTTTTCCAAATAACTGGGAGAGCAATGGAGGAGCACACCAGCAGTGTCACATCTAATTAAAAGATACCAAAAAAATAGTTCGAATCGATTATAGTTTTCCTTCATAGAGACTTTACCCATGATAAAGGAAATGCACTAGGTGGAAAACGGATTTTAAACCAGCCACTAATTTTTAATTCTGAACAACCACAAAAGGGTCTGGCTTTCAAAGCACTCAAGGCTCAGCAGCTCCCAGTGTGACACTTAAAGATGGATTTTTGAAAAATCCTGTGAATCAGCTACACTGAGCAATCCTCAAAAACCTAGTCCTAAACCTGCAGAGTACAGCACAAAATTCTTTATGGATGTTAATTTTTCACTAATAAAAGTAACTAATTCACCCCTAAAGCTATATTATACAAAAAAACCCCAAAAAACAAAACACCACCTCTCTGAACAATTTGTATTACTGAATGAATGAATATACATTATCGTGTGTTGTTTTAAAACTTTTATGAAGCAACCACAGAATCAAAAACTGTTATACATCTCAGTGACAGCTTTCAAACCAAACCTTTCATGGCCCATCTGATTTCATCAGTTGCAGTGACACTTCAAATGACTGTTATCAGTGAGAGCTGCACAAGACTACATGATGAAAATATGTACAAGTTAAAGCTCTGATGCTGTGACAGTGCTACTCAATAGATGGAAAATAATTCTGCAAAACGCTGAAGTCTGAAAAAAAGAGTTCTATATGTGCTTAATTGATTTTGCTTGTGTATTTTTCCCTAGTGTATAAGCCAAATTCTTTGCCTGGTGATGTTTTTTCCCCCATTCTTTCCCCACCACGGGAGAGAGAAGCTCACCCAATGGTATTAGCTCTTGGAGTAGACAGAGACTCACCATCTGCTATTTCACAGAATCACACAGAATATTAGGAGCTGGAAGAGACCTCGAAAGATCACTCAGTCCAACCCCCCAGCCCAAGCAGGATCATCTAGATTAGATCACATAGGAACGTGTCCAGATTGGTCTTGAACGTCTCCAAAGAAAGACTCCATACCCTCTCTGGGCAGCCTGTACACCAGACAAGAATCAAAAGTCTGAGATACTGAAATAGCCCCTTCTCTCCCTCTCATCATGTGGATTTGAGTCTGGGGAGAAAACAAAGTCCCTGGAAGTCCTACCACAGAGGAACATTTCTCAAAACTGAAAACAGAAGTATGGAAGAATACAGAGAAATTTCTTGATCCAGAAGCTCCGGACTGCATGAGAATCTATCCATGACAGGGTGTTGTAAGAGCTTTGTGGACATTTTGATGATGATTCTTAATGTTGAGAAGCTTCTTAGCTACTAAGCAAAGGGACTTAAAACTGCATTGAAAGTTTTCTGAAAGTCTGCTGAATTCCTTACTCCTCAGGAATTTTCAGGTTTAACATTTTCATGGGCAAGATGATCATGCAGTTCATGTCCTACATCAGCTGGGCACCATGGTACTTTGTACACCTGGATAGGCTTTGGCATATTCCAACATCACTGGTCTTTTACAGAGTTTTCTGCTATCAGAAGACCACCAAAACCTCTTCAACATTGAGTCAGCAGCCAAATTAAATGGAACAAAAAGGATCTTTGAAAATTGTGCAGCATTCTGAGGTTATGGACCGAGAATGGAGAATAGAAAGGGACATACACCCAGGCTGGTAGATATAAGGAATTCTAAAATTGGGGAAAATTACAACATCAGCTCCTTCTGCAGAGTTTTTTATACCTTCCTCTGAAATGCAAAAATTAGAGTTGGAAATAAACATATCCCACTGACAGGAACTGACAACTCAGAATTCATTAACGTCTTTTAGGGTATTCTCCTGAGCACAGATCATTTAAAAATGCATCTTAAATACCAGCAACAGATCATTAAATCTAATTATTTTTCTACTTTTTTATTTCTTCTGAAACACTTGCCAGAATGATACTATAACTACACCACCTCTAGCTCAGAAACTACCCTTGGTACAAATCACTGGAAACCGGTTCCTTCAGAGGCATTGGTATCAGTCACTTTGAGAGCAAGAGGAGCTCTCAGCCTGACCTGGTCTCATGCTGTTTTACATTGTTGTATAGTGCCCTTCTCTGTTCTTCTTTTTATATGTCACATGTGAAAGGAAAATCAATTTGGGAAAAAAACCCCAAACATAGAGCAGTTATGATGAAGGGAACTGCTTCCAGCACAACACAAGGACAATGGGTTCATTCTCCCTCAGGCTAAGTTCTACACTGAGGGTTGCAAAATGGGGTATTACTAAAAAGAAGCAATGGAGCAAAATCTGTCACATTTCTAGAATAAGTATGTGTTATGCTTTCCAGCACTGAACTGCTCTAAACCTACACTGAGTCCTAGAGATTTCATTAATTTAATACAATAGAAGACATAAGGTGATGGCACAGCTTTTAAGCACAGCTTCTGATATACATTTCTTCAACAATGTGAAAAGATTCTTTTACTAAGGGGGATATAATGCCACATGTTACTGTAAACAAACCTTTAACTGAGTAACTGCAGAGTGTTTCAAAATGTTTCCTCAGATAAAGAATCACATTCTAATAAAGTCTTTTTATCCTGAAAAAGAATTTCACAGATGCTTAGTCTATTCACAAATCACACACCAGTCTTACTTTACATAGGGACTGTTATACTTTTAAGATGTCTGTATATTCACTTATGTTTATTTTGACCATCTATATAAACAATATGTGAATTTTATTACAGTGTTTAAATCACTGATGAAAAAATCTACAGAAACCACAAGACCCAAAATTTTACCCACAGAGCTAAAATAAGGCATCAGAAATTCTATTAAACTGGCATATTGCATTATGTGCATACATAATGCCATGCAAAATGGTCAGGCAATTGACCAACTTTGAATTAAACACAATAAGAGGATACATTTCTGGATGTGGGTATACAGAAAAGACTTACAGGTCCTACCATGCTCTAAGTTTTGCCTCTCTACCAACTTGTGCCATGACTCACAGTAGCCACTCTCAGTGCAGCCTGAGAACTTCCAGGAGCAGCTCAATAACCTCAACCACTCCCAATCAGGTAGCACCATCATGTCACGAATGAAATACAGTGACAGTTACTAGGTGCACTAACTGCAAACAGGCTTCAGATGACTGATATGAACAGTTTCTATTTGGAGGCAGCAAAATTAGCATAGTGTGTGTGACTTTGATATCCAATTTATCCAAACATTAAAAATAAATGTCAACAAAGAGATCAACTGTATTTTGGGTCAAAAAGATCACAGGTAGTTCTGCTTACATCAGGCTTTCTGTGCATAATGCTAGGAGCACAGGGATGTATTTTCTTTCAAACAGGCATCCCATCATGAAAAATGTGGAATTCTCCCTTGTGCTCACCACTACAGCTGGTTTGTGATCTTCTTCACATAAAGTTTCAAGTTTTGGCTTACAAAACTGCACATGATTGACATAAATTTCAGCTGAAACCTTTGAGTAACCACCAGAATTTTCCACAGAAAGCAGACAATTTCAGGAAAAAAGCCCCAGTCAAAAATAGCTCTATATCAAGAACAGTTTCACTGGGATATATCTAGCAAGCTGTTTTCAGAAGCACAGACTCACTTGAGCCTTGAAAGAAGGTTTTGAGAGAGATGTAACACTGCATGAATGGTCTTTCTTCAAGGAGTATCTAAAAAAGTGAATTCACAGTAAAAGTGAAAGGGTGTAATTCCCACCAGTAACAAAATACACAATTTCTAAACAATTATCATTTTTTTGCATTAGAAAGTTCAAGACTTTTGACTAAGGAAACCAGAGAACATGTAGTTGTTTTCTTCTGAAACACAGAGGGATCATACTTTTTCTAGTATTTTGAAACGTGACAAATTATTGATTAATACTTTTATTAATTAATACTTTTTAAAAAAGAATAATATTTCAAATGTATATAGGTCTCTGCAAAATTGCTTTATCAGTTAATAAACATCTTTAAGCTACATGTGGCATTGGCAGGAAGAACTTAAACTACAGATGGCAAAACAGATCTCTTTATTTGCACATCCTTCTCTTCATCTGCAATGCTAAAGCAACCACACAAAAAAGGAATATATTTCTGCCAAATCAATGTCAATTTTAAGTAAATTATTCCTTCTGGGTTTACACCATAATTTGATCCAATTAGTCAAAGATGAATGCCTTATTGTTTTATATCTAGATCTGAAGTATAACCATTATGCAAAATGAAAAAAACCCCAAAGGCTGTCCGAGGTGAAACCAGACAAGACACAAGTTTTCACAGCCCGGATGCTCCCATGGGTACTGCAGCGGTGAAAGGGAATTATTTCTAATGTGTACTAGGGCAGGGGAAATGGGAGGAGGCCTGTGCCATTTACTTTCAAATGATGGATCCACAAGTGAACTTCAGTCACAGCTGCTTGAATTTGGGATTACAATTTATGCTTATTTATTAGAACAAAAATAACAAAAACAGTAAATAGACTTTATGACACTCAGTGTTCTTTCTATTGCTCCTTCCCAACAAGCTTTTTTTTCTTTTGTGCAAATCCCACCAGCTTCAATATGTCATTTGTCCAACAGTTTGACAGTTGTCTTCACAGTTATCCATGACCACAATCCCATCTTTGAAATGTTTTTTATGAGTTGATAATTGCTGCCTCATTTTAATTCCAGTTCCATAATTCTACTAGTAAGTCAAAACACTAGTTTTAATTAGTAGTGAGTACTAATAATCTTGTGCCCCGGTTTGGCAGTTATCTCTATATACTGTTTCTCCAGTAAGTGATTCTCATCCCTTTCTAGGCATTTACATCCCTTGAATACTTGGAAAGAATGGTGACAAACTACATGGAAGAGGGTTGCTACAGAGAACAGAACCTCACTAGTTGGAAAAAAAAAACTTGGATAATTCCTGGAATTATCTGCTCCATGTCTTTCTGTGCCTATTAAATACACAGATCTACTGGGGAAGTCCCACAACCAAAGACATCTGAAATGATCTCTCTGTATTACACTATTATGCCTTCTTTCTAAAAATCTCACTGTTCTCAGGAGATGGGGTATTAAAAATAGATACAATTTTAGTCTTACTAGAAAAGAAATCTCAAGACTTACAATTCCTACAAAGAGAAACTTTAAGCTCCATGTAAAAGGTAATTAAATGGAGTCCAGGTGCTTCCTGGTTGTCAATAAGGACAACTTGGAAATACTCCTGGGAGCTACTCCACTTCTTTTCTGGCTGTACGGCCTCCTGCCCCTCCTTGGTTATACTGCTGCACTTGCCAATCAGCCTTACAGATTTCCAACTATCCTTAAGAAATCCTTACAGATGAGTAACAGCTGAGAAGAAAGATATGTCCTCACATCTGATGCAAGGTGTGAATCCAAGGTAAGCAGCAGATCTGCTGCAAAGTAGAAATGTGGTTGTTCCAGGCTTTTACACTGACAAGATAGCCTTCTTTTTTCCCTTAATACCCTAAAATGTAAAGGTTGGGAGCCAACAATTGCACAGTAAGGAACATCTTACTGAGGACTGCTCATTCAAGGCTTAGATGGAAGGTTCCCTTCATTTGCTTTTCTTTAACATAAAGGACATCTCAACTCTCTGAAACGGGACCGATAAGCAGCCAAGCCCAAGAAAGGAGTGTTTATTATTTACCCATGTGCCAGCTAAGGGCTGCCTCAGCCATGTCTTTTCCATGTAACCACAGGCCTGTCTCTTTCCCTCTTCATATTAAAGCACAGAGTGAATCACACCTCCTGGTGACACAGTGATACCATGCAGATAAAGATCCAAGGAGTTTGGCAACCAGTACGTAGGCAACCTGCAATCTCTTGGCTGAATAATGCTTGTGCAGGAATACCTTGTGCTGTCTTAAGAGCAAGTTGCAAAATACCTACATGAAGCATTGAGGGTGTTGTTTTTGCTAATATTATTAGAGGTAGCTGGTTAAACCTCAGTCTGGGAATAACTGCATTAGATCACAGTTAGAAAAGAGAAGAGGTCACGCTTGGCATCTCAGAGACACGGGCTGCAAACAGTGCCCAAGGGAGCATTTGCTGATGGTGTTTGGCTGTTCCATTGAGGGTTTCTGTTCACTGACTAGTGTGTTTAAAACATTTAAGGATAACAGGATGGAACTGCTGATTTACCTGCTCTTAAGCAGCTCTCTTATAAATTGGAGTTTGGTTTCACTCACATTGAGGTACTTTATTTTCTATTCCCAACAGACAGGACTAGTGATAGTGCTTTAAGCATAAATGATTTCTTTGGTAAACACAGATCAGTTTATAAGTGCATAGCAAGCTCTGTGTTTTGCAAATGCACAGGAGAACAAACACACTATATTTATTTTAGTAACATCACTGCTTTTTGTTTATTAGTACAAAAAGAGACTGAAATTAAAGCCACATGAATATTAAATGAAGCTTTAAATAATTTATTTCAGTTATGCCCTGCAGATGGCTTTACTTAAGGGTACTACTAATAAACAGTTACAAATAGATGTGCACACCTGAAACAGACTGATTTTATTTCTTAATTAATGAAGTGAAACCTCATTAACAGAATGAGCACAGAGAGCTCTGAGTAACTTTTAGGTGAACTATAATTCATTTCAGTACTCGAGATCAGCTTCTCCAAACCAGCTGAATCACTGGGAAATATACTGCACGGAAGCAGGAGATGGTAAGAAACCATCATGATTTAAAGCCAGAAGAGCAAACAGAGATTTTTTTCTGGAAGTCTATTTTTTGAAGAAAACAAAAAGTGTATGCACTGTTAAATGGTGTTTCTAAAACACTGTTAGAGTGATCATTCTGAAACAATGTAATGGGTATTTTTTGCATGTTACACATAGGAAGAAGGGAAATTGTTTACTGTAAATGTATTTGTTGATTTATTTTCTTTTCCCCATAGTGCATTCTCCAAATCAGAAATTTTCAAGTTCAACTAGTATTAAAAGCAAAGCAGTAACTGCACAGGTTATATTTCTATCATAGTGATTTATATATTTTTTAAACACTCCTGTTTTCTATGATATGCTATGATAGCTAACTGTATAATCAAATGTCAACAGTTCAGGTCTCTGACTGAAGACATGAATCAAACCTCCTCAGACTCAAAAGGGGAAAGACAACAACAAAACTGGGAACAGACATACTATTTTTGGAGTGAGAATTTGGAAAGGTATATGCCTATACAGCTCAAATATAATTGATAATTTGGGTGAAAATTTATTTTTCAGAAAAATTCTACCAGATGTCTCTGCAAAAAGGAGCAAAAGTCCATGTGAGCACAGCTGAAACAGATGTTGAAAAAAACCTCAACATATACTCATTCAAAATGGTTTTCAGTTTGCTCAGCTGTACATCAGGTAAATGAATTAGAGTCAATAGGAAATGCCTGACTGAAGCTCTGTACACACATAAACAGATGGTCCTAGCCAGAAGCAAAACCCATGTAAAGTAGGGAAGTTTCAAATGGAAGGACTCATACTGGCATGTACTATCCTGTAGTAAGTATGGTAATCAGGCACGGTCCTGGTTTGAGTACATAGATTAAAGTAGTGTAAATCAACACAGCAGCATTAACATCAGAGTTGAAGAACCCCGCCACCTTGTTTAATTGACATTTTAAGCCTGAATGAGAGATGCAGACTCTCAGTATCATGAATAACAATTAGACTGTAACCTATACATAATGTATAAAAAGCCACACTTCTTGTTCTGCTGATAAAATTTGGTATTTCTGGGTGAATAAATGTAATGACAAAGAATGAAATTAACAACAAATCATTGTGGCTAATAAGAAAGTGTTGATCCAAAATATTAATTCTCTCCACAGAAGGAAGACAAGTTAGACAGTAGGCTGCAGCAGTGCTGCAGAAAAATTGGCAATTAGACAAGTGTTATGTGTACTATCTTTTAAAGTACAAAGAAATGATTTGTCTTTGCCAGGCTGTGAAGAGGGTAAGCTGACATAAATTAGAAGACCCTAATGGTTGTTAGTTTCTTATTACTCACATTGTCAAGGTTCTCCGTCACATTGAAGGTACATAAGTAACAATTAGAAAAATACACAGAAAGTTTCACTCTATTATCATCATAGAGTCCTTCAGACCATCGCTTCAAAATTAATCCCTGCAGAAACACTCCAATGCCAAATGCGAGTCAAGACACAGCACAGCAGACACTGTGTCTAGTGGCCCAAGCCCACGCAGTGCTGTTCCTCCCACAGCTCCCTCTGTTCTGCCGAGGGGCCTGTTCACCTTCTCATCTGTACGCAAAATGTTGTCGTGGTTTCGCCCCAGTTGAGGGCTGAACACCACGCAGCCTCTCTCTAAAATGCTGGAGGTGAAAAGATAGAAAGAAAAACAAACCTTATGGGTTGGGAGAAGGGCAGTTTACTGGGACAGTAGAGAGATAAAGATGATGGCACTTTATAATGAAATATATAAAGATGATTATCTCTCACTGAACCGCACATCCCAGGCCATACAGCTCAGAGCCATCCCGGATCCGGATCACCCCCGAAACCTCACATCCTGAAGCTGTGCCCTCCTTCCCTACTGACCACCCTTTATACTGAGCATATCTTTTGCTGGTTTGAGTCACCTGTTCTGGCAGTGTCCACTACCAGCTTCCTGGGTGCCCCTGCCTTCTTGTTATGAAGAACTGAGAAGTCCTTGACTGCCTGGCCACAACTAGAAACATGGGGGTGTTATCAGTTCTTCTCTCATCCCAACTCCCAAACACGGCAATCCACCGTGGAACAAAAATTATCTGTCCTAGCCAGAACCAGGACAAATGAACACTAACAAAATTCTGACAAAAATATACAGAGCAACTAGGTAGGAGAAGATATTTAATCAGTTTTATGCACCAGTTTGAGTTGTTTCTTATGAGCAAGTCCTGGGATGATAAATGAAGCACTGCAGATTGCTGCTCCACACCACCCTGAAAGGCCACTCAACAGCATGACCACACCAAATCTCCAGTAACATGCATACTGCAGCATAAGAACATGAAACAGGGCATTATTCATGGACAGACTCAGAACAGTATCCTTGAAGACTTTAAAAACTCAACTGACTAGTCCTTGAGCAGGAAGATTTCTACTCTTTGTTCTTCTAGGAGTGTGCTGCTACATACAAGAGCTTCAGTTGTTCTTGCAATGGCTACTGGTTATTAAACAAGATTTACCCTCAGTGATGCCTCTTTTTAGCTTCTCTGGTTCAGAAACAAAGTAAATTATAGACACAGGTCATTTCAGTGGTGGTGAAGGATCAGAACGGGAAGGCTTTGAAGTACAAAAGGGGAAGAACAGTACTTGATAATTGCATTAAAATGTAAATGCTCTGGAGATATTAGATGGAGGCATGAAATGGCATAAGCTTTGAGGAACTGACAGAGGCATTGTTTGTGCACTTTCACACATTCCTCTTGTCTGAAGGATCCTGAGGACAATGAGACCATGAGAGAGAAAGAGGTTGTGAGGGTCTCTCTCATATTTTCCAGGTCCCTTATGGCACTAGGCTTTGAGGCTTTAAAAACGTATTTATCTATCTATCTATCTATCTATCTATTGAAATGAACAAGTTTGGATTCTGATGTTGCTAGAGTCAAGCAGCTGATTTCAGTATCTATTAATTCATCATTGTTTTAACAACTGGGAATCTGATCCTTTGGATTAACATCCTGGTTAGATATAGCAAGTGAGGATGTTGTTAAATTGCCTGTTAGACTGAAGTCCCATTCCAAAGCTTCAGCCCAGGAAGAATGCTTATGAAAGCAATAGAATCATGGAATGATTTGGGCTGGAAGGGACCTTAAAGATCATCAATGATTACCCCCCTGCCATGAGCAGGGACACCTCTCACTAGACCAGGCTGCTCAAAGCTCCATCCAACCTGTCCTTGAACACTGACAGGCAACCTGTTGCAGTGACTCACCACCCTCACTGTGAAGGATACAGCCATCACCTACAGATTTAACGTCTACCTCTCAGCTTCCAAACACACAGGGCTTTAGAAATTGTCTTTGCTCTGATGTACAAATAAATGCACACATACTTATACATTCCAACCACTGTTTGGAAATGTATTTGGTGATAACTGTATTTGTTTTGATGGCTTTTACAGACAGCAGCCTCACATATAGAGACTTCTAGGTATTCCACAGCTTCACTGGGAGGTGATGGGGAAACCAAACATTTTTCCTTTATCTGATCTTGTGCAAATGAATGCTATGATTGCTATATCATTGTTAAAGTTATTGGTAAATGGTTCTCCTCAACCTCTATCAATGGTCTGATGAGAGGAATTAATGCTGACAGTGATAAGTTTTTTTTCTCAGGCATTGAGACCATGACAAGAGAGGATTTCTATTGCGGTCCAAAGACATTTTACCAGTTGAATATTGTTCTTCATTAAATGCATTAGAGTTGTCCAAGGATTTGCCTGACATTTAAGCAACTTCTGGATTATCCTTCTTCCTCTCCACAGTGATGTGGATCTCCTCCATTTACTGAATGCACAGGCTGTAATGCAGATCAATTTGTTCACCATCTTTCATCTGTCACTTATTCTGTTACATTTATCTCAGTAGTTCATTACAGACTTTACCTAATCTGTCTCCAGGTTTTGAGCGTTCTTTAATATAAATGTGTTTGCTCAAATATGTCAGCCTTAATGGACATGTTTTAGGATGATGCATGTCAGACTTAATGTATTTACCACATTAATCAGGCTTGTTTCCTTCACATCTATTTCCATTCCCTGAGAATGAGAAAACATGACTTCTATAGGTGTTTACTCCAGTAAAAACACCCCAAGTTTTAGCAGTTTATATAATGGTGGATAAAACCAAGGCTTTTGTTTGGCAGATCAGGGTGTCCAGTATTTGTACTTCTTTTACTGGAAGCTTAGCGCAGGCTTATTAAACAAGAAGATGAACTATTGTTTTCATCAAGCTTTGGAATAGGCAATTGGATAACTTATAATAAAGCATTATGAGCATGTACATTAAATGGCACATTCAGAAATAAAATTTGAAACATACGTTTTTAGATCATCAGCACTAGATTTCAGAAAGAAACCCAGAGAAAAACAAGGCAGACACTGGAGCAACCATCTGTTGATTAGAAATGGTATTGGCATGGAAACAAACGGGCAGGTTTGTTCCCCGACCCCAGGTTGGATTCCCCACAAATCTAGACCAGTATCATGGTCTAGATTTGTGGGGAATCCGACAATGAGCACTACTGGGACACCAGACAAGCAGTAAAGAGTGACCACCAGTACAAAATTATGCAGATGAACTATTATGAGAGGAAAGGTGAGAGAATACCTGAGCAGTAAATGGGTATACCTGTAGAAAACCATACAGAAGAACCAGGAGGAAGAGAGGGGTCAAACAATTTTACCTGGGATACTAAAAGGAATATAGGTCCTTCTCATAGAAAAGTCTGCTTATGAAGTGTGGGGTTTTTATTATCATATATATATAGTTTCATAGTGTGGGTACCGGGTGCTGAATAAAACAGTATCAGTATACACAGATAAAGCTATATATAACCTTTAGTATTTTGATACCTCAACACAAAAAATTATAATGCTGACATTTCATTTTAAGAAAAAACCCTCTTGTATCTATAACATAGTATGTGTCCTATGTTTACTATCAGTACACCTGGTAAATTGCTCTCAAGTTGCTACTTATCTAAAATTTCAACTAAATGTTCTCTGAAGAAGACAAATCTCCAGAAAGTTGCTTGAAAGACAGACCTTCGCTTCTCTGACCAGATTGCCTTTAAATTAAACTGTAAAATCTTTCTACAAGGTTGTTCTTGGAAAGTAGGAGAAAAAAAAAAGATGATAAAGGCTGCTATAAGGCAGATGATTATCAAGAACTTTAATGGAATTGAGTGCTGGGCTACAGCAGAGCTACAAAAGAATCCGTTGACCTCACAGTGTGTTTTTGTTCTAGCACAAAGCAGTGAAGTCTACAATGCACATTTAATGTTGCTTTGATATGTGGAAGCCCAACCCTCTATCTAGCTAGAGTCTTTTCAAAACCCTTTAAAGAATTTGCAGGCATTTTCTCTGTATTATATTATGCCAGTATCTACAAGGTTCCCATTTAATGTCAGATGAATCAATTTTGAGCAACTGACCTGGACCTCTAAAGAAAATTTGACAAAAATTAGACCCAAGTCTTTTTTCAAAGTTTCAAAAATTCTGACTACGTTTATCTTCATAGTCTTTGCCTGTCTCTGATTTTCACTTGAAATGCTCCAAACAATATGGGTCAATGTGAGTTAGGTAATTTCTTTCCGAGACCCATGAGTCTTTCGACTGTGAATTCTAACCTGCCTCAGAGAATAAGCTCCCCATACAACTTCAGTAGGTAGTATCTTGTCCTTCCAGTGGAGCAGATAGTACAGATTCACATGATAGTAGGAGTTGGGAGGGACCTCTGGACACCATCTGTTCCAATGCCCCTGCTAAAGCAGGATCACCTAGACTATGTTGCACAGGTTTGTGTCCAGGCAGGCTTTGAGTACTGCCAGAGAAGGAGACTCCACAACCTCTCTCGTCAGCCTGTCCCAGTGTCATCCGCAAAGTAAAAAAGTATTTTCTCATGTTCATACAGAACTTCCCATGTTTCACTTTGTGCCCATTGCCTCTTGTCCTGTCACTAGGACCACTGATAAGGAGTCTGGCCCCTTCCTCTAGACATCCAACCTTCAGGTATTTAAAAGTGTTGAGCAGATCCCTTCTCAACGCTGAGCAGCCCCAGTTCTCTGAGCCTTTCCTCACTTAAGAGATGCTCCAGTCCCCCCATCATCTTTGCAATCCTCTGCCAGACACTCTTCAATGCTTTCCCGTCTTTCTTGAACTGGGAAGACCAGAACTGGACATGGAACTCCAGATGTGGCCTCACCACGAAAAAGTAGAGGGGCCCAACAAACACCAGATATATTTTAGATTGCTACTGCCAATTCTCGTGTGCTTGGCCTCTGGAGTACCCACTATGCTCAAGCAGGCCTACTGAAAATGTCTACATTTATTTTTACCAGTGAATTAATACTGAGGAAAAAAAACCCTACCTGCAGTGATGTCTCTGATGTCAAAGCTCAACAGGCTTTTATTAACAAATGAATCTGGCCTTTCAGTTCAATCAATGACATCCTAATGATAACTTTGAAAGAAAAACTTTCCAATTCAATAAAGTAGTTCCTTTAGATGAACTGTCCATGCTTTCATGCACTCTCTGAAATTGAGTGCTTTCAGATCAGAAGGGACTGACTGATTCATTTAGGAATTGCTAAGGGAAAACCACTAAAGAGAATAAACATATTTATTCTTATAAGTATCTGTGGAAAAGAAAATATCTTTCTTTGTATTGAAACCTGTGTACAAATCTCAGAATAAACTTGAAACCTTCTCAGACACCTCTCATCAGCTTATTTAGGCTGCTGAGACTGCTTTTTGTGTGAAACTCAAGTGTATCAGGAGCAAAAAGCATGTTCAATGTTGACTCTGTTCTCTAGTGAATTGTCACCCATTTTGGGTGACAAAGAGAAAAAGGAACAGGATCCAGAAAAATTATTATCATGCAGCTTTTAAACATGGGGTTTGGCAAATCACCAGATACAGCTACACTAGAAGGGAAATTTTATATTACTGTGCATTCTTGTATTCTTTCAATTTAGCAAAACCAAAGAGTCAGCAAAACACTTAAAACTGTTTAGATCAACAACTGACAATAACTTATAAACCTAGCAGCTGGCATTATACTTTTTTATTTTTTAACACACCCAGGTGTATCTCATTATTATAAAGTGATGAACCAGCACTGTCTTACATAATACCAACCTGGAAGACTGCTCAGTTACATGGATCTTGTTTATGAGCTAACTGGGAACTACTGATGTCAATTTAGGTATTTTAGAGTGACAACTACACTAACACATGTTTTTCCTGTTACTTCTGTACCATAGTGAAGAACAACTTCCCTGGACAGTCTGAACTTTTCTACATTCCACTCTACTTTGTTCATAATTTAGATCAAAACCATTAGAATAAACCCACTGAAGTACAGCAACAAAACCACAGTGAAGTTTATTTTCTTAAAGCAGCTGTTCATGATGGTGAAGAATGGAATAAGAAATCAATTTTAAACCCACTGAAATTTTCAAGATTTCAAAGATGTTCCTGTTTTGGAAGAACCCCCAACACTGAAACTGTCCCATGAAAAAAAAAAAAACCCAGACCAAAAGCCACCACCAGCACATGAACAGCTCAGGGGACTCAGCAACCACCCTCTTTGATCAGACTAAGGACCTGGCTCACTATCATGTGCTTGGTGGCAGTGAGGCACAGCATTTATAGAGCCATCCTTTCTCTGTTATTTCCTTCTGCATCTGACAAACAGGAGCTGAGTACTCGACAACAAAGCAGGACAGATTTGGCCCTCACATCTCAGGTAATCATGCCAAGTTCTCTATAATATTCACAAGTTCTTCTTTATGTATGGTTTTGACTAAAAATCACAAGCTGATGTGGGAAATGTTTCTAATGAAAGTTTCTTAAATGTATGGAATTTAAGTCTTAAAAAACAACAGTATCTTTCTATGAAAACCTTTTCATCAAAATAATGCCAGAACCTCTATGAAAGAATTCAGAACAGAATCTGAACGAGACCTAGGATCTCTTGCCATTCACAATGAGGACATACAGAAGCAAAACTATTGATATAATATATCAATATCACAGCTTGATGAGAGTGATGGAACACATGGTGAGATACTGATGTGGGAAGTGCACTTAGATTTATGCTTCTCATCTCCCAGGCTTGGGCTTGTCCTGATGACATAAGTAATGATGGGTATGTTCTGCATTTAGACTCACTATGCTAATGTTAATTAATTTCCTTAGACTTCTAATATTTTTACTGTGGCAGTGCTACCTATTGTATGTAGCACTACCTATTGCACATAGTATCTCCCATCATCAAGGATTTTCCTGACATTACCAACTACACACAACTACATAACTCCTTGAGTTATTCTAGATGGTTTGAAAAGACAAACAGGGTTGGCTGGTATCTTGTGTTGAGCCTTTAAGATATAGCAATGTGTAGGGACAAGTAGAAGCTTTTGTAACTGGTATAGCCCAGATGATGGACAGGTCTTTGTAAGGGCTATAACAATGTCCCCAGGGTCAGCATGCCCGGCACCTCTGCATACTTTGGACTTGTGTAGACCTTGGTCACAGACCTACTTGTCACTTTATCTATGTCATAAGCCCTGAAAAAGGTGAAGAGAAGGTCTTCTCATCACAAAGAAGGACTTTGGTGTACAAGAGGGCTGGACCCTCTCCCAGCTGACTGGGACCTCATGTACCCGAGGCACAACTCAAGTCTGACTGGGCAATGGCAGCCAACCTGCTCCAGAACCACTACATCCCATCAGAGACTCAGATCTGGTGCCCATGGGAGAAGTAAAACATTAATGCCCTCAAAACATTAATGCCCTCTATGATTCTATGGTTCTAAAACCACGTGCATGACATATTACAGGTCAAAACATACAGCAACTAGGTCTCAGCCACAACCACTAGTTATGCTGATGAACACCAAGGAAGCACTGGAGTCTTTTTAGAAAAATGCTGCCCAAATAGCTGGTTTTTTTTTTTTTTTTTCTAGTTTAGTATCTGGATTAAAAAATTAAACCCAAACACTTCACATCAATTAAAAGTTTTGAGAATTTTTGTGTGGAGTTATACCACATTTCAGACTGAGGAAAAATAATTCTGAACAATCATGAGTCATTCTCTTTTGGGCAATTTCTAATAGCAGAAAGCAAGTCCTTTATTCATAGTGAGGAGTGTGTATTTATCTTTTCAGGACTAGCACCTACCCACTCACAAAACCTCCTCAGTCTGACACTGCATTGTTCAAAGATCTTGCTGCAAGGGAGCCAAGTTATGGCTGGGTTATTAGAGAGGGGAGAGTTTAGGGATCTTTCTGCAAGTAAGACAGTCAGGGTTTATTTGGCTGAATTTGGGACTGAAAAAGAGATACAAGTCAATAAAGCACGTAAACATTTTCCTGCTATCCCAGAGAGAAATGTGTTTCCACATGATACCTCTGTTTAGCCCTACTTGCTGAGTTGGCAGTGTAAGTGAAATGAAAGAGCTTCTGGCTAGCAAAATCACTTACAGGGTCCTGAAAACACTGAATCAGATTCTACCTACTGCTGCAGCCTCTGTCTGCAAAGGGAACTTGCTAAAGGCGAATCATTTTAATTCAGTCAGTTGCTTATATTGGTGACATATCACTCTAACACAGATCCCAGGCAGACTTCTGTTTTGTTCTCCATTGCCTTTATTAAGTGCTTTAACATGTACTGAGGTTAAAAATTAGTACATGCCAATCAAGAAGCAGGGTGGATGGTGCTATCCTCCTGAAAAGCATACAGCAAACTCAACTTTATTTTCAATAGCAACAGCTTTAAGGTCTTCTGAACAGACTGGGTTTGCTACTTCTTATTTAGTTTATGACAGTAATTACTCTGTTGGTCACAATTTCATTGTGAATTTTACTAATTCATGGCCAGATCACACAGTTACAGTATACCTATATTGTTCCTTCTGAAAGTGTCATGGACAACCCTTGAGTTAAGCCCTTACATATAACCCACAAGTTTTGCAGGCTGAAATTAAGTTTCACAATCAGATTAAAAGCTCTTCTGTCAAGCATCACATTGATCCACAGTTGGTAATGGTATGTACTCAGCTGTTATATATCTGGTGAAATCTGGCTATCCAGGACCAGAGCTAAATGAATGATAAAGCTGATACTGGGTGGGCAAGCAAATGAAGGAATAAGAATTAAACAGGTTGTTTTTTTTTTTCTAAGAACTGAGACAGCAATAAAATCCAGTGTAAAATATAATTTTGTACCTATCACATGACTCTGACATGTAGTCCTTGTCATGGTGTCCTCTTCTTCTTCTTGCAGGTTTTCTGTGACTACTTTAGCCTGTACATAGTACAACAAAAGTGAAGAACATCTGTAACTCTGTTTAGGTTGCTTCATTATAACTACAGAAAATGTTTTCAGAAATAAACCAGAGTAAAGTTACAGGGCAACTAACAGTGGAAATCTATAGCCCATCTCTTCTGCAAACCATTTCTGATGATACCAACTTTAATTTCCTTTAAAGTCATAATATTCAGCAGTCAAAATTACCCTTGGAAGTTGCAATTCCTCAGAAGCAAAATCCTTGTCTGCACTGAAATAAGAAGGAGTTATAGTCATGTCTTCTGACCTCTTATTTTCTTCTCTAAAACTACATTATTTCAGATTTTATTCTACTAAAATGTGAACTTTATATGTGATGTGGTATCTAGTTCTGTTTGCAAACACTAAACGTTGGCATTTTTAAACCTCTGTTTATAAGAATTTATTAGCTAAACAGAGAGAAAAACTTCATTTATTAATTTGGTGCACACTAAGAGCTTGTATGTGTCAAGTAGGTGTTATTCAAATTCCAATATTATTCTATTTTTCAGATCAAGGCATATTTTTGCTCTGTTGTTCTGCACTCCTACTTCCCAAGTGTGTGTATAATCTGAGTATCTACCTAGCACACAGTGAACTCCCCTCAACCCATTACATGCCATCAGCAGCCATAATTCAGATATAGGAACATATTTTTCTGCTGTGGTATATAAATAAAACAGGAATGAAGATAGTTTCAGGGTGATGAGAGGAGGGAAGCCAGCGCTGCAGAAAAAAAAACAACCCTTCTCAGAGACTCTCAGAGATCTTAAATTATTTGTTAATCACTCTCTGCTGTTTTCAACCACTTACAGCACATTCACAATAACATTAAATATGTCCTGTAATCTAAACCAAGAGAATTTATTGTCATTTGCATGACAGATCTTTGGTTGTGGTATATATATATTCTGCTTGGCTGGCTTACACAAGCAGCCCTATTGACCTCTTGTGACTAGCCCCAGTCAGACATGAAATCTCGCTCTGTAGATTTATAAACATGCATTTCTAATCTCTTAATCTCGGAGATTTGACTACATTTTTATTTTTTTTCTTCTGAAATGAGGCTCTTCAGGCTATGGAAAATGAAGAGGAGAGTTTATGATCGCTTGCCATCGAAATTACGGGCAGAACAATTTCTCAATTTGCAGGCTGCATGGCGGTCTGTGGCTTGCTGCTGATGTGGCATCTCACAATATTAGGATAGATCTCTGAGAATTCCCCAAACACAGACTGCAGACAGTCAGTGCTATACAAAACTCCCGGTGTCTTGATTTTGGTGCCACACTTCCAACTTACAAAGTAAAGCCCATGGCTTTTCTAAATTACACTGGGCTGTAATAAAATCACAAAGATGAAATGAAGCAGTGCAGCAGGAAAATGATTGTATCTCACCTCAAGCTCCAGCCAAGGACATGAAAAAAGTATTGGAGAATGTGGAATATCCTTGATGTGGGCTAAAGGATTATGTATTCCTGTTGGCTGGCCTTTAGAGCAAAGTGCTTTTTTGATGAACACTAACGGGAAGCATATTCCTCTGAAGGTGAATGCACAAGGCTGCCATTGGTGGAACATTGCCTTTTCCATAAATTCAGTGGCAGTCAAGCAATAACATTCTTTGCATGAACAGAAATCAGAGGTAATTGGTGCATATGTTACGGCATAATATTGCCCCAAGTCTTTACCTGGCACATCATAAGAGAAATGATTTAATAATCAAAAATTAAATGGGCTTTAAGGGAAAAACTTTCTAGAAAATTAATGTTAAAAAATGTTATGGCTGTGATTTAAAGCAGCAGCATGTGTATGATATGCAGTTTTGAAATACAGCAGCTTCCACACCAAACCCATATGACTGAATGTACTCTGCATTGTTCCAAGAAGAATTTTTCTTAGTTTACAGTTGTTCAGAAGATTTATGCATTTATTTTGTCTTTTTACAAGCAAAAAATGCACGTCAGACCATTCTACCACATGAGGCTGTTTTCAGCCCCAGCTATCCCCCAGTCCTTTGAGCAGATACTGGAAATGATAGTAATAAGATGCATAAACTTTGAATTTAAAAATTTTCCATTGTTTTGCTAGTAGAAGTTTGAAGGACAAGATGAAATATCACATGCTGTGGAATCTTAAGGTATATCTCTCTGGTAAACTAGCACTAAGCACTGTATGTTTTTAATCTCATTATTCTAGATAGACTAGAAAGACTTCCTCAGTCTTTTGGCACTAGATATTTCTTTCAGGAATTAAGTGCCACAAAAAACACAATATGAAACTCACATAGATGAAGTGTATCATGTAACTTAATCTTCAATACCAATACAAAAATTACTTTTGATTCCCAGCAAGCAAAAAAGTGCATAGTATAGGACAGGTGACTTTTCCAGATGACTAAACATGTCCTTAAAGACCACATAGCATAATTAGCATTTCTCCATTATTTATGTATATTAAGGACAATCTTCATAGTTCCCTGATAAAGCAAAGTGTTTCTGGAAGATATGAAGTCCTAAATGACTATTATTGCTGCTTTTAGAGAGACTTCTACAAAATGACAGACAAAAAGCAAAGGAAATGATTGCAGCATTAGAAAATCTAAGTTAGAAAGAAATTGTAGAACCAATGTATAGAGTTTTTGTACTTCTGTACAGTGAAGATATACCCTAAGCTGTCAGGACCATATTAAATGGAGCATAGTTAAACTGAGTGGCTCTGATAAGGGGCTCTGCTTTGCTATCAAAGTTCTAGATCAGTTGGATTGAATTTCCTGCATATTGCACATTTCCAGACTTTCATTCTCTCTCTTTCCTTTCAGTGACACTACAAGGACAGCCTTAGATATGCTTATAATTTGTGGTTTTATAATGCAGGAGACATCTACATTTTCAAAGAAGAGATGATACCACAGGAGTCAGGAGGAAAAAGTTTCTCAATACATTCATTCTGCATATGTTCCCCATAAGTTTTAAAAAATGACCTTGTAGATGTTCTTGGGAAAGACATCTGCATTAAAGGAAAAAAACACATTTGCCTGAAGTAGAAACCATGTGTGGGATACTTGAACCTTAAGTATCCCAAACATCAGTATTAAGCAAAGAGTTTTTCCAGTTCCCATTATGATGCTTTTTGAAATTTGTTTTACCCTTGAAACACATCCCACAAGAGTTCATATTTCAAATTCTCTCAGATGAAATAGTTGCATATGCAGTAACTCACTTTTATCAGAACAACAGTAATAGCCTCAACTTCAAGTTCAGTATTACATTTGGCACAAGTTTTCAGACTATTTTGTGAAAAGTGTGATTACTGTTAATAATCATAGCAATATGGTCAAAACGGCTATAAGGAATGAGAAAAGAATACTCATTGAGTTAAAGCACTTGTCAGGTTCTCCTGGTTCTTGGACTTTAAAATAACATCATGGGAAAGGCCCTTGCTAGGCAAGAAACTGTTCACTAAATTCTGAGGTTAATTATTAGAAGCTTCACAAGGGAGGGCACCATTCAGTCTGGCTTTAGGCTACAATCCTAGACCGTGTGTACACCTCGATGCAGAGAAGTTAGCCACTCACATAACCTCTCAAGAACCAAAATCTAGCAGCTAACGAAAAATTTTTCTTCTAAATTGCAGCATTCTTACTCTCTGGGTAAATGGAAGTATTAAGTGTAGTTAGTACCTTATTCAAGCATAAAACTACAGTGCATTAACAGGGAGATTTTCCATGGTACAAAGAGAAACATGGGTCAAATATATGGTTCTGCTTTTGAAACAGTCCCTCCTAAGTAACAAATATTCCCAAGCATGATCAAATACTTAGCCTTTTCCCCACAAGAAGTGCACTTTGTAGGCTTAATGACTTCTATGATGTTCAGAGGAACGTTCAACACTGGCATGCAATTTCAGGGAAAAAATGGAGAAGAAAAAAAAAAAAGCAAATGGTCCTATTATTTCACTCTACTACAGTATGATTATAGCATCGCTGTGCATACATCTCCACTGGAATTGAATTGCCAGCAGAAGCAGTAGGATCTTCATGACTAGCTGTATAATCTGGCCTACAGTCAAGCTGCCAACTTGTGTATTAATTCACAAGTCTCTAGCTACACAAAATGTTTCTATCATATATAAACAGTTATTATCCTGTTTGTCTGCACTGGCAATATGGAACACATCCAGAAGTTAAAAAGAAGTAACAATGTTTTCACGTACTAAAGCACTTACCAGGGTCTGATTCTGCATTTCCATATCAGCCTTTGTGTTGCTGTTTTTCTTGTGGTTTCCTTGAGCACTGATAGAGTTGCTGTGAAGAGAGGAGCCCTGGGAGCTGCCCTTCGACACACTCCTGTAGGAAACATTATTTGATCCACTTTCTGTCTGCTGAGCTGCTTTCTTATCAACTCTGCAGGTAGAGAGTGATTCCTCTGATAAATTACATTGCCCTTCTTCAATCACTCTACTTTCCCATTCCTTTAATGTTTAAAGTAACCTCTCTGTATCTTTCTGTCTCTAGACCTTTGAGTGATAAATGTTTCTAACTAGCCTTGATCAAATCTGTCACTTGCAATTTCAGGTAGTATATCAATTTAGTCTTTCACATATAATGATTTATATCGTATTTGGGACTGCTGTGGGGCAAACGTGAAAACACAGTATAGCAATTGCTAAGTTCTTCTGTGACCAAAGGTTGAGCTAGCCAGAAATGTAATTAATTTTGACTAGTTACCAAATATATGTTTGCTGGTTACAATACATGGAGATGGAATACATTAAAACATGTTCCTAATTATCCTCTATCTTTACACACCATCTGCCTAGATTCTTGATTTCTGATATCATTTGAATTTCTATCAACTTGAATGTAAGTTTCCATTCTTTAATTTCAAAGGCCATTGGTTTGGTTAACAAAGTAACATGGATGAAATTATCATCTCATTATTAATGTTTTTCCTGTAGAGCTTAAGGTCCTGACAGTGTCCTACTGATTGCTACTGTGCATTTTAGCCTAAAAGGAACATACATGGAACTGACTGTCTGAGCTACAGTGTACAACACTATATCCCAAATGTGTTCCAGAGGTTTACCTGTTTAAAAGCTCTTTCATAAAACTGTCTTTTGGTGAGTATGTAGCAGTGGTGGAACCTTTGACTTGTTCACACTCGATCCCATCAGGTGTGCCTTGTGAAGGTTTCATCATTTTGCTCTCCATGACATCAGCTAAAATGTCACCGTGGTCTGGTTTCCTGTTAATTTCATTTTCTATCTCACAGTGTTGTTCAGTTTTCTTTTTTTCTTTTCTTCTCTCTAATTTTGCCTGCTTAATTCCAAATCCTGAAACTTTTGCATCTTTCTTTTCTACCTTTGTTTTAGGAGCATCAGTTTTCCTGGTACTCAGTGCTGGAAGCTTACTCTTGCGAAAGCCAAACCAGCTAGCTATAGAGGGCCCAGTCTTCTGCTTAGTCTCTGCAGTGGGAGATTTGGTCTGTCCCTGACCCTTTTGCACATTTTCTTGGATGCATAACATGACTTTCTCCTCTATTGTAGGTTGTAGAGCTGGTGAACTCAAAACAGTGGTAGCCTTCTCAGAGGCTTCTGCTAACTTTAAAGACATTTGCTGTCTTCGTGACTTTGCTGCTTCCAGTTTATGAGGACACTTTAGTCCATCTGAGCTTTGAAATGTTGAAATTTGTTTGGAAGATACAGTAGCAGATGCTTCTAGCTCCAATTCTGCTGGAAGAACCCTTTTTTTACTGAGAACTTCGTGTTTACAACTTTCAGTGCTTTTCTCACTCTGGACAGACAGACAATGTGCATCTTTCTGAGAAAATGGTTTGTTTCCATCACATTTTGAAGCACTGTGAAACAAGTCTACTTTTGGAGGTGATCTGAAGGGCAGTTTGCTTGGGCTTCCATGCTGGCTACTGCAACTATTCATATTTCCAAGAGAACCTTGTCTAGAGTAAGAATATTCCGTGGTTTTAGGAGAACATGAAAACGTCTCTGATGTCACTGCTGACCCAGGAGTAGCTTTGATTTGAAGTCCTTCCATGGCTGAGTTCTGCCTGGTTAGAGAATTTCCTCTATCAGAAGTGTTTGTAATAATCTGAGTCCGTACTTTTCCAAGACCTTCTGTCACAGGGGCAGATGGCTTTTCCCCTGTGTGAATGCTAAAACTCTGACTACGAGCTTTCGCTCCATTCATGCCCAGAGCTGGCTTCAGGTGTGACTTGTTGCTAGACGAAACAGATCTCTTAACTAATTTGTTTTCTAATCCATCTCCTCTGTCTACCACCAAGTTGCAGTTCTCATGTGAATGAGGTGTTGCTGTAGCCATACTAAGTCCCACTGCAAAATTATTTCTTACTTCAGTATCAGACTTAGAGTCTTTTAACTCAGCATCTGTTGCATCTCTGGTGGTTACACAGAGAGATTCATTTTGCTTGTACTTACTTGAACTCACGTTACATTTGGAAGCTGCATTTATACTGTCTTTTTCCTGCTTCCCCGGTACAGTAGAGCTATTTCGGAGGAGCTGGGGAGATTTGACAAATAACTTCAGTCCTACTGGGAGACGGGTTTTCATCCCTTTCTCATTTGAGTTTTGGGTAGCATGGGTATTGTCACTACCATGAAACAGTGCTGACAACGGGGAGTTGTTTACCTGAGACACTAAAGGCTCACTTGTGCTTGTTGTATGACTTTGAGGAGTTGCAGGGAGAATGTCTGGCCTCTTTTTTGGCTGATCCACCTCACTGTCACCAGGAATATCTTTTTTGCTGGAATATGCATCTTGTGAAGACGGTGTTTCTAATAATGGACAACCTACAGAAAAGGACCTGGATGTCTGAAAATCTTTGCTGGAAATTTCATGATTCCTGTGGAGACCCAGATGATTAGGGGGTTTTGAGCAGACTTGCTTTGTGGAAACTTTGGAAAGTCCTTGGCATGCACTATGGGTTTGCTGAGATACACATTTATTTTGCATAATTGCTTCTGCATTTTCTTGAAGGTAAGATAATTCAATTTTGGCCCCTGAAGATACACTTTTTGCTTGCATTTCATGACTAGATTGATTATGAAAGCCAGAGTTCATAGTTCCTTTCAGTGGTGATGATTTCAGTACATTTTTTGCTGTTTCACCAGCCGTTTGACCAGCTCCTCCTACCTTTACTGATATAGGTGGTGAATGAGCATAATTAGGCCGAATCAAGAGGGATGTTGACCTGCCTGGAGGCAGGGGTGGGGATGGTGACCGGGCTTCTACAGTCGCTATATCACAATGAAAGTCTCTGGTTGGAGGTTCTCTGTAGTCACTGGGCTCTATAAGGTGCTGAGGCAACAATGGTGATGATGGACTCTTAGGATACTTTGACCCATCACCTCTGCCTGGATGTTTCAAGCAGGGCAGGGCATGAGAAGGGGGCTTTGGAACCTGGAAGCTGACTTTTGAGTCAAAATGATGAGGTGGACTTTGTGTCTTTTTGAATCTTGAAATTTTTAGAGGTGGCAGACCAGGTGATTTTTCAAGGACTGCAGGGCCCACTGTTTGAGCTGCAGGTGTCTCCTCACTCTCCATCACTGCAGTTTTTTGTGGAGAAAATTTACCTCTGCTGGGTATTTTAGTCAGGTTTGGCTTTTGATTGATTACTGCATGCACAGTGGAGCTTGAATTGGTCTTGTATGATACATCATACACTGGCTTCACTAATTTTTGTCGTGGAGAATTTTGCAGTGTCGCTCTTTCACAGCGTGAAAATTCACTGGAGGTCATGTGGCCAACTGTGTTGTTATTCCCTGGATTATCTTCAAGAGTGTTTTTCTTGATTTCGTCTTCAGGTCTTTCTAGAGTAGTGTAATTTCTGGCATTGGTTCCTGTCTGAAAATCAGTTATTCCCTGAGGTATAAGTTCAGTGTATTCTGCACTGGACCTAGTTTGTGGCTGGTTGATTGAAATTTCATTTCTTGTTACAGTGACAACTCCAGTTTGATGTGAGCTGAATTCAATAGGCTCGCCATCCTCTGCATCAAATATTACAGTAATGCACTCTTCAGAGGAGGTCTTTTTTACAACCTTTTGTTTTTTAATGAAATTACATGTCCTTGGCCTAATATCTGTGTGAGCAGATATCTGTTTTTCCTCTTTGTCAGGAGATACGGAGTGAGAATTCTCCATGACTTTGAGCATGCCAGAGGTCTTTGTGTACTTCTCAGCAAAAGGAGTTGCTAATAAATCTGATGGACTCTTCTCATCACTGCTTTCTATATGCAATTCATCCAAGACTTCATTGTCATCAGTATCTGAAAACTGAAAATTAAGGTCCTTCCAGCCTACATTAGCATGGCTTTGATTTAACTGTAACTCAGGCAGCTTTTCTCTGGAGCATGATTTTACTTCTGCCTGAAAGCCACTGACAAAACTTGTCAATTTTTCAGGTCTTTCCTTTGAATTAAAATATGAACTTCTTTCTGGCAAATGTTTCCTATTAGGATCCCAGTCAAAGAGACTGTCAGAAATGCTGTGAGTTAATCTGTTACAATAGGTCCTGCAGTCTTTGCTCGGTACTTCCTGCAGCAACAGTAAGGACGAAGAGTCGTCATCTGCATCATCATGTGAATCTGAATCATAAGAGAAAGTTTTGTTATGTTCAATGCAAATACTTCCCATTTCCATGGGCTTACAATGAGTCTGTTCATTATGGCTGCCACATTTAACTCCAGGGGAATATATTCCTTCATTAGAGTTCATGCAATCTTTGTAACCCCATTTTGATATTACTGAAGGTGTTTCAAGTAATATTTTTTGCTTCTGTAATTTCTTCAGCCCTTGTAAGATATGGTTTTCCTTGATACGAGTTGGAGGTAGATCTTCTGCAGGACTTGAGAGGTTGCTTGGGAGCGAAGACCCAATGCTTATTCTTTTATCCCAGCTTATGGATGACTATGGAAACAAAATAAAACTCACATATTACTCACAAGTGCTGTTAATAAAAAGTGTCACCATTTTAGTAGAGATTTAGGAGTTGCATAGGGCATTACATTTCATCCATTGCTATTAATAGCAATGTTCTTTTTTAATAAAGGATTTCATAGTGGTGCGAAGGCTGCGGTGCATTAAAAACTAGGAAGAACAATATGAATGGAAGGATTAAGATAAAGAAGAAGAACAATTTGGACTGTGAAAGACAGAATAAATGCCATTTATAATGAGGAAACTGTGAGCAAATTGGAGTGATAAAGGAATTGTTAAAAAAATTAAAAGAGGGGAGAATGAGAGGGAGGGATACATCAGGGAGAGAAACCTGACCGTGTTTAGTGACAACTGGTTTTGATATAAAAGAAAATGGGAAAAAAAAATCTGTAATAGGCAGCTTTTCAATTAATCTTGTTTCAGACTAACTTAAGCTAATAAATGTTTTATTTACCCTTTTGCTGCATGTCTTTCCATCATTCCATGTGTAGGAGGAACCACTGGAATATTCACTGCAAGCACTTGAGAGGGAGAGCTCACTGCTACTGCAGCTGCTCCGGGGATACAGGCGGCCAGGACCTGTCGTATTTAACTGGCTCTGGCATTTCAAGACAGGTATACTGGATTTCACATGCTGCTGGCATTCCTAAAATATGAGAGCAAATAGGAATACCTTATAGGTGGAAAAAGATCATTTAACTTCCCTTTGATTAAGAAGCACAAAGAAAAAGCAAATAAGCTACATATACCTTCCTGTTATGCCATTAGAATCAGGTTAATACAGAGAACTAAATGAAAAATTGCTAACATTTTCATTTGTTGGGGGGAAAATCCACAATCCCCCATGTTTTCTTTATTCTCAAACCAGTATTCTGCTCTTTGTTTGCTAAAGATTATTCTGAGTCTACTTGAATTATGCTTTGTATATAAGCAGTGTGCTCCAGTAAGATACAGAAAACAAAGTTATAAGAATTCAAGTACATCTTGACAACTGCGTTATAGCCCTATAATGTAACAGATGAGGCTGTACACCTTGGACAAGGTAAATTAATTTAGTATCCCAACCAGAATGTCCACTGAGAATGGAATCTCTCCATTACAGTCTAATTTTGGTTTCCTATCTAGTTCAAAGCTTTGTCTAAGAAACTCTCTGACGTAGGACAATCCATCTTTGTGTCGCTCGCAGACAGCTGAAGCCTCTTGCTTATGCAATTTATTGACACTTTATGGCTGCCTTTAGTACTTGTGTAGTTATCGCCCCTCTCCAAATGCAATTTCAGCTGACTGTGACTAAGTGCCAGCTTTGAGGAAGAGAGTAATGAAGAGCAGATAGCAGTTTAGGTAAAATATTAAACCTCTGTAGGAGTATCTAGGATACCTTTAATTTGTTTTCAAACTAATACTCTTGTGTCTAACAGTGTTAGAGCTTCTTTAATGTTAAGTGCCTGCACCATTCCATTATGCTATTCTCCAGTTTCTTTAAAGGATCAGACATCGTTTTAATTACCAGGAACACCAGGTAGAGTGACATGACTGTATCATAAAAATTTGCTTTGGATTTCATTAAGGCAACCTCAAATAATATTTATTGATTTCTGCATGTAGATATACCTCAAATTAATTTTGCTTAGATGAAAATACTACTTCTATAGTCAGGAAGACACAAGAAATGTAAAGTTATTGAATCCACAAAACAATTATCAAAGCTGTATATGCAGCAGACACAGCTTCTTCGTGCAAAATTGCTTACTTTGTAGGCACTTCCCATACACCAACATGTTTGTTGGCCTTCTGCTAATTCCTTCCATTTATTTCCCTGTGCTCTTCCACGTATTACTATTTGGGTTGAACCTTTTTCAGTTAAATGGGAGAGAGCAGTATTTTTACTGCTGAGGAGTTCATCAGTACAGCTGTTCATTGCTCAACTGGCATAATAATGTTCCGGTTTTGACAAACTAACTACAGGGCAAATCATTACTCTCTGTCATAGGCAAAACCTATGAATGGGAAAATCATTTAGAGGTAGCAAGAGCACATTTCACCTCTAGGAGTTATTGGTACATGTTCACCTAGGAGGCAAACGTATGCAGAAGGAACAGGCTTTAAATCCACTGGCTCTGGGAAGAACAGATCCTTCAGCATCAGAGGCAGGTGGATGCCTGTGGTTTTGGCTCTGAAACAGACTTTCTCCCTTTGTTGAGACAAATTACTCTTTATTTCTGACACTGTGGTTCCCATGGGAGACCCTCTCTCATCAGCTTCCTCAGTTATGATGGCGTCACTCCCTGTAAGGTTGACTGTAGAGAGGCCAATGGCAACATCTGCTTCTCCTGGCAATTTCAGCTGTGGCTTTGGGAAAACATGTCGTGTCAAATAGCCCTTCATACTAGGCTATCTCCCAGTCACCACAGAGTTTAAGGGAAGGATGCTTGTAAAATCCTCTCCTGTAAGAACTTCCTGTAAGAGAAGAGGAGATCACGGCATTCTGACAAGTACTGCCTTCCCTTCCTGTCATCTCTCGCTAGTCTGAGAGAGAAAGGAGAAAGGCATTTGGTCCTAGTTTTAGCAATGGGGAAAATGGAGATATCTAAGGAAAGCAAAAGAACAGTACATTACTGTAATCATCTTTACTGTTTAAGAGATGAGAAAATGTGCAAAAAATATCATGCCATTACAGATTCTGAAGAGGGATATCTGCTCAATTTACAGATTGCATTCAGATCATTAAAGAGAGAGTGGAATTTTCTCCTACAATTTGCCTTTATTCTCTAAATTATCAGAGAAAGTACTTTGAATACTATGTTTATGATGTGTTAATTAAATATATTTAACTTGCATATGGGCCTATTAACTGACACAGTGAAATTTTAATTTTTTGTAATTGTGACTCTTAAGTCATTACCTCTAACAAAATTAGACTAAAAAGGCCTGAATGTAGTATTACAATTTAAATACATAATTTTTGCTAGAAATCACAGAAAATGGAATCGGGCTATTAAAAACACAAAACTCTATATTAGAAAAACCTAACCTGAAGGTTTAATTACATATAGTGAAAAGGGTCATTAGCATTTTTTGAACCTTTGAAACAATGCCTTTTCGTTAAAACATGTATTACAAAGGAGATTACATTTTTGTTGACACTTCTATACTTCAAGATCAAAGGCACACACAGGTTCAGTGTTCTGTTCTTGTCCTCTTTGTTTCCCTCTCTCTTTATGTGACTTTTGTTTTTTAAGCTACTTTTCTCTTTGACAATGAAACATGAAAGCCACGCTGGCTAACGTTTTGCCAAATAAGCACAAAGCTAACCCCATCTGAAAAAAAAATAAAAATGCAGAGCCCATGAATTTTTAAAAGTTCATACATAATATATCATAAAAGTAGGATGAATAATACGGTGTATGGGCTTTAATAAAAAGCTCCTTGACCATTTCTCAGAGATTCTGAGATGTAATCAATACCCAAAAAGGTATCTTGGGGACATTGCTAAGATTTACGCTTTTTTTCACAGAGTGACACTATCTTCTTACTATATCAACTGAGGACACAATATTGAATTTCAGGGAACAGAAAGAAGAAGAAGTATTGTTATCTGCCTCAACAGTGTTTCAAATTCAGAGATCAGCTTTATGGCTCATCCCTGACATCACAGACTTCAGAGGCGAGAAGGAGGGTTCCAAATGGGGGGTACAAGGACAGCACAAAAACTCACATGAATCTGAGCATCAGCAGTTCGAGATTGAATCAGGCTTCTGTTTCGCTCTATCTCGGAAAGCAAATCCCCAGATGAGAGGTCTAAGATGCGTGAATGGAGTTTCTGGAGGGGCAGAAGGGAATGAGCTAAGCATTTGTCAGATATGCAGCAGATCAGCACTTTTATCCAAACTCTGTTAAGACCCCGAGGTAAAAGAGGATTTGTTCTAATTTGAAATGTTGCTCTTTGTCCAAGACTTCCTGTTCGTAGAACAGATCATTCCTCATCCAAAACAAACTCTACTTTTCCTTCTAGTCACTGTTTTTCAACTTATCATTACTTCACATACAACAATGACAAATGAACGCGACTCCCACCATTATCCACAGTTTGACAGGTTTCAAGAAAAAAAAGCATAAAAATGAAGTACAAAATTAACATTTATAGATCAATCAACACGTTAATGTTGTTTTATTTACGAGCTGTTACACCTTGAGTGAATGATTGCAAAAGTGACCCTATTTTTAAACAGCATTGATCCGCTGAAGGCCTCCTTCGCATACATTTTAACTCAAAGTCATTAATGTCATCTGTTAGGAACAATTAATGTGAATAGAAAATAATTGCATCAGGGAACTAGGGACTCGGAGGATTTGTGCATTAATATTCACACACTGCTCCATTATATACACAGTTCTTTTTTCAGTTTTGCTTGGAAGGATGGCTAAGCTTGTGCCTTTTCCTCAATGTTCACCTGTATACTAATTACTGAGGCTTTCAGTGCGCATTACGCCTGATTCGTTTTAATTGCAGTTTCAATAAAATCCGTGATTTATGTGTGTCTTGGACGATGACTTCAAAAGAAGAAATATCTGCAGTCTTGTCAGTCACTGGCCCAACATATCATGTAACAGGCAGTATGGATCTGACTCTCAGTCTGGTGAAATCAATGAAAAAGGACTTTTAAAAAAAGCCAAACAAAACGACTTTGATTCAGGTCCTTTTCATTTCCCCATTTATTCTCAAGACTTGCAACCTGAGAGACCACATCTCAGCACCAGGGCGCTCAGCTTGGAGGAACAAATGATCCAGATGCTGCCAGGGCTCTCTGCCAGGAAGAGCCTGTGAAGGATGCAAATCATGGAGACCTATCAAGGCTGCATGAGTGGCCCATCACACCCTGCCCATCCAAAAAGCATGCTTGAAGAGCAAAAAAGAATCTGTAGCCATGAAAGCCCTTCCTCACTGTGCAGTAGTAGTCATGGTAAGACAGTTCTTTTCAGGGCCCTAAAACATCCATCATGCAGTATCTTACGTGCTGCTACTCCCTAGTCCTGTGCCCTGGTACCCACTGCAGAAATTCATCTGCTAGACAACAAAGCAGGACACTACAGACTCTGCTATCTCCATGCTGTGCTTCAGGCACATATTCCAGACAATTTAAAAACTACTAATTATAAATTTGGGAGTAATATCTCAAGAGTTACGTATGCATCCAGGTTTCTTCACAAGATAGTACCTGTTGCAGACAGATTATGGAAAGTAATTTCGATGCTCAATATTCTGTATATCTTGTCCAATACATTGTAGGACAGATTAAAATGCTACCAGCAGTCAGCACCACATACACTTTTCATTATAAATATTAACTACATCCAGGCTACATGATGTTTAACACTGGCGATGCCTACCATGTAGTTATTCTGCACGCACCCTTTATAATGTTAGAGTTGCTGTTAGGTGTTTGTTCAAGATTTAAGCTCCAGGTAAAATGCCTTCCCAAGCTCACAGATACACTGACTTAGTACATGCTTTATTCTTGACAAGAATTCCAACTGCATCACTGGACCACCGGAGAATTACACTGTTTTCAGAACCATGAGACATCAGTGTTAATAACAAGTGGTGTACCTACTCTTTGCAGAGGAATTAATTACTTTCTGCAGTGAAACCAGTCACATGATTTTTGCTTCCAGGGATATTTTAGCAGAAGTTAATATAGCCAGACCTGTGAACTAGAGATGTTGACTGGGGACATCTGAGATGGATTAACATTTATACTTGAACATTCTATTTTCTCAGAAAAGTGAATCCTAGAAATAGTGCTACAGGAGTTTTACAGTTGTAACACTGTCTTCTCCTTTTTTCCAACAAAACGCTTAAAATTCTTTACTACTAAAATGGGAACGCTTATGCATCCCAATATGGAAACTAAATATACCCCTAAAATATCATTCGATGGAATTGTCTGCTGCTGTTGTTGTCCATATCAAATATAAGAGCAGTGTTCATGTCAACTGGAACATGCAGAAAACAGACAAGTTTTTGGCCAGTGAAGAGACAGTCCAATAGACAACACTTAAGGAGCTCAGAGTTACAGGTGTCCCTCCACGTTGGCTCAGCCACCGTAAGGGCTGGGTTGCACATGCCTAATGCTGTGTTTGAATCATCTTTGCCAGCATTAAAATCTGTGACTCTATAAAGCTATAATAACAAAGGTGAATCAGCAGACTAAAACAATTAACAAAGAAGGAAAGTGTGTTCTCAAGATGTATAATGTGATTATATTTCTGTATCCAACAAAAAATCATCACATTGGGAATATACCCCCACACACATATGCAAATAAGCTAACAGACGCACAGCCAGCACAATGACTAGCATTAACAAACAGCATAACAAAGTTTGAGATCATTAATTAAATACAGTCACACAGCACTGAAGCAAGTCATTCAATTACAAAAGAAGAAAGATAAGAAAATTGTTTTTCTTTCATTTATTTTCTCTTTTTACTTCTCAAATTTCTAATTAAAAATTGGAAAAATAAAACCCCTCTACTATTTGTTAAAAGAAACTCATTAATGATCCATTTAAAATCAAGTAACAGATTGTATTAACTATCTATCTTGATTCTGATTTCTTCTTGGATATGCAAAATGCACTGTGTCCTTTATGGTTATTTTCAGATGACAGTCACATAACAAGATCAAGGACTTACTGCTGCCTTGGAAAATCATACAATATTAAAATCACTGTTGATGCTATCATGATGCAATGCAACCAAAGGTAGACAACAGCACAGAGTGACTTCCACAGGAAAGATCACATCAATTTAAACAAATATTTAAATATGAAACCGAAGAGTTACAATTTCAAAAGCAAGCCACCCACTTCATTTGTTGGTAACCTATATAATGCTGAGGTGAAACTGGGCAATATCTGTCCATGATGGGGAACGCTTGGGCCCCTCTGAGCACAGGAAACCATCAGAAGCCCTGGACAGCAGATAAGGTGACCCTTACAGCATGGGCTGGGCAACTGGCTTGGAAATTACCCTGTGCTGAGTACTACCGGGGCAGGTGAGACTGAAACATCCACAGCATCTTAGATAGTTTCTACAGAAAGTGGGTGCTGAGATGTCCAGAGGCCAGGGCAGAGCAGAAAGGGCCTCTCTGGTCCTGCCTGCAGCCAGCAGCAGAACAGCTCCTCCTTCACCTGTGAGCGGGGTGCACAAAAGGCCATGCCCTTTGTGGCTCAATGTCAAGATTAACTCCTGTAAGCCACATACAGAGCAAAAACAAAGCAATTGATAATTTAGGTGGAAACCTATTATATCAAGTGCAATAGGAAATACAATTATCTGGCAGGCAGATAACCAATCCATCAAAGAGCAGGCCAGTTTCCCCTCACCCAGCAGCATCCTTATTAAAGCTTTCTAGGAAGATAAAAGGAAGCTACTACCTGCTGGTATAAGCCAATATTACAGAGAGACTCCCCTAACTATTATGCCTCCTGACTGTATCTGTGCAGAATATCTATCAGTTCCTCTCTCTTTTTTGAAACACCTAATGGCCTGCAGCATTGCCAGAACAATTTTCAATGAATTATGCCAAACTGTACACGGCTCTCCAATATTGGATGAGTTAATTGCTATTAAATCAATTGGCTTTGTTTTTCTCATATGAGCCAAAGTCCATCATTCACAAGAAAGAAATTCTCTCTCTAGGTTCTGAGGAGACATTTTCATCCTGGCGCTCTGTGCCAGAGCTGTAAATGTTTTCTAGGTGTGTGTGGCCTCCTCTCATCTTTGCTGTTACCTGGGGCATCACAAACCTGAAAAGGCAAACTCTGGACTGCTCTCCTATATAACACGGCCACTGTCACTGGGCTGACAGGCAATACCTTTTCAGCAGCCTTCACACCAGCCATTTTTACTAATTCTCTGAACAAAGAAGGTTCCCCTCAAGTCCACAGGCAGCAACACCGCTGCTCCAATTCCACCTCTGTTAATAACTCTACCAAAAATGTGCCAAAAAATGTGTTACCAAGAAGAGTGCTGATAAGGTGATCTCTTTATAGGTGTGATAGAGGCTCATGAAAGGAAGGAGCTCTTTCCAGCTGACTCCACAATCATCTGACCTGTCTCAACTGTTCCTCTTCCCTTGTTCATCTTTAACTTTTACACCTCTGAGAAGCAGAGTGCAGCTATGAATTAATCACATCTTGGGTAAGCTTTAGTTTCAAAGGTCTTACAGAAACAGTACTCCATATGATGCTTCTGTACACCAAACAAGACAGCAGACCAAAATAAAAGATCTGATGCAATTTACATACTATTAGTTTATGCAGAAATATAATGTCATGAAACTAAATTGTAATATTTTTTAATCCTTAGATACATGACAGAGGGGATGTTCGGCTGGAGATGAGAGACCAACTCCTGTTCCATCAGAATTTGCCTAAATTAAGAATAATGCAGTATTCAAAGAATGAAGATTGAGTTTCTCATACACTAAATACTCTGAAATAAAGGAGCAAGTATAGGAAATAAAATAATAAACCCTGTAAAAGTAGAAATAGATTTTTCTTTTAGACAAATCAGAGTTCGTAATACATACACTTTTGACATATGGTAATTCTGCGTTTTAAATGAGCAGAACAAGCGCTTGTCAACAGAAAACAGCCAAATATGAAGCAAAAGTGAAAGCTGAAAAAAGATGCTTCCATCTTATTTAATTCCAATAATCACTGACACAGGAAATGTACTTGCAATTGTATATTGTGCACATAGAGCACATACAGCAATGCCTGATGGTTTGTTGTATATAATGGTTGTCAAGAAAACAAAATTATAATAATTTTTTCAGCTCTCAGAAGTTATATATTTAATAGAAAATTCTGAATTATGTTCTACTTTCCTACCATTCACTTGCTATAAACAGAACTTCATTGCCATTGCGGCTTAACTTTGTAGTGAAAGAAAATTAGTCTTTCTATTTTCACAGTTTATAATGGCAATAGCAATTGTCATACTGAGCACTTTCCACTAGTTAACCAGCTTGCTGAGGAACTTGCCTTCATCTTTCCATCTGCTTACTGCATGTGAAGAAAGGCAGCTTCCTAGTTGAGTTCTTGTGAGTGGCATGTGCCATCCCACATTCCTTTTTGTACCTATATCCCTTAGGGTAAATTCAAGGACATTTCACAGTGGAAAGAGCCACGCTTTTTTTCCTTCTAATTCTCTAATAATTTGCTTTGCAATCATCATTTATCCTAACAGTGTGAAGTTGCTTCTGACTGTGGCCATTTCTTCTAAATATTTTATCCAAAGTCCAGCACTGTGGTGGGGCAGCTGCAGAACACAGTGTGCCTTTAAGAAGCATTCTGTCCTTTTTACCACTTTTCAGCAGTGCCTTTACATGAAACAAGTTCTACTATGCACAGTCATATTTCTGCAATTCTGTCTAGAAAGAAATGGTTAAAAATGTAATTTTTTTTTGTTGGCAGTTCGCGGAATAAAATATGGTCTTATCTTATAAGCTACATAAGAGCATCCATATAGGTGTATGTCTCTCTAGATTTTCACAAGTGTGTTAAAAAGAGAATAAATTTTAAAGGATGAGGAAATAAGAAAACAACTGTTGTTCCTAGGGGAAGGAAATAAAGTTCAGGATTTTCAAAGGAAGAAACACTAGGCTCATATACTAACTTTTCTTGCTCTCAGCATTAGGGTAGTGTTCTGACTCTATGTTCCCAGGTAGTAGTAACATGAGAGCTCAATGATTTTTTGATTTATATCTTTTGCTTATAAAATCTGTTACATGCTTACACAGGTTGGATGACATGAAATTATTTCACAATGAATGTTTAGATTCTTATTTTCATTTGTACATATAGCAACCATGTGACCAATCGATCTGCGCCTGTGCATTTCATTAAGTACAAAAATTTTGCACCAAGCAGCAAGTAAAAGACCAGGTATCAGTGAAGCATAGGAGCAACCAGAGGTTCACCACAGCTCTCTTCTGGCCCTATTTTCCTGCAGAACTTTCCCTAGAGAAAGTGAATGACATGCTGCAATATGGCAAAGGGGAGTTTGTCACAGGAGACATCTAGGAGAGCATGAGATATACATCAACTTGTAACTCCTTTCTCCTACTGTTGTGGCACGTTTAACCATACACAGGATAGGACTAAAACCAAGAGGGAAGCATTAGAGTTTTTTGACTATTTAAAATGCTCCTCCCTTACCCGAAATAATTACATGCTCATCACTTCTTAGACCTCTAGAAGGCATTAATGTACCTCTGGGCAGGCAAGAAGATCTAACTCCAGATTGCAAAGCTAATGCATCACACTAAGCTTTTCTCTGTTGCTGCAGGCACTGTTTCCAACAGACCATGCTGTTAATGAAGATACTTGATGTCCAGCAAAAGTGTGTAACGTGAAACGTTCCGCGGCTCAGTCTGGAGTAGGCAAAGCCACTCAGAGTTGGCGTACTGTATTTAGCACAAACACACATGTTGTCTTTAATATTCTGTCCTATCTTAAGGTCTGACAGCACAACTAAAATTAGTTTGCCCTAGGTGCTGCTGCTAGGGTTCTTACAGCTCTATTGCAGGAGACTTACCACTATAGCTGGCTGGATTTATTTTTGTGGGGGGAGCGCATTAACAGTTGGTAAGCGAACCCTAGGGTAACTCTTACACTGCTATGAGCAAGCAGTTGGAGACTATTATTTATTGGTCTCACCTACAGCTGTGTAAAATATAGGAAATAATCATAAACGTGCAGTACTGCTCAGTGGTAACAGGAGGAAGTTATACCTAAAATTAATATTAAAGGATTAAAATGCATTTCAGTAAGCTAAATCGGATCTTAGTTAAAAAAAAAATAAAATTTCAGCCATTCCAGAAACTTCAAGTGAATTTTCAATTAATCTAATAAAAATACTTCCATGAAAGTTCTGCTTTGATATTTTCTTTTTTGTTGTTTTTCCCTTCAACTAGGCTGACACTGCTAAAAAACCTCGAAGCCTGGTGATACAGAAGATGCTATACTTTAAATTCAAACCTAGTATTAATAGTGGTGTGTCAGTATTTTTCTGGCAAATCCTCCAGGCAAGTTTACTGAGACTTAACTGACAACATCCAAGACAACATACAAGGGTATGATATTACAAACATTTGTATGGAAGATTAGGGTAGTAAAACTACATCAGAAAATCCTGTTAACAAGGCAAATCCAGCACAAAACAAAAACAAAGGTTTCACTCGTGTCTGCTTCAGATTTTCCAGGCTTGCTGTCCTCTGTCATTATCAAGGCATCCAGAGATGGCAAAATCCAGCGAATTAGATTCCAAAGTAACTCAGAAGGTTGGAAACTTATATCCTAGGGTATGAATTGGGAGGTATTAAGCAGAAATGTGATGCATAAACATAAATAACATAATCTCTCTGTATTCTTCAGAGAGTTGACAACATTAATGTAAGCCTAAAATTACTCCTGCTCCAAATCCCTTAGTTTTATTAATTTTTATAAACTGCTTGAAATAAAAGTTACATCAAAAGACACAAAGTAATCCTTTCTGATCCTAGTTTTCATTTTATAGCTCTATCAGTATTTTCAAGCTCTGAGGCTCCAAAGTGTGAGTTCTCATTTTAATAGCACTACGGTAGCAGTCTGTAAATATCCGAATAATGATAAAATGAGCTAATTTAATTTCTTAGGAAAATATATGTATAAAGTTCCTCATGGCTTGTAATTATTGTAATGTCAACAGTTTGCATCAATGACCTTGTAATCAGCTAGCCAAAATGTAAATAATGAAATAAATGTTTTCAATGATCTTGCTAGTTCAAGACTCCTTGGAGTATGGTAAAACAGGAGTGTTTTGAGAAAAGTATTGTAGAAGAATTGACCCTCTTATTAAGTACATATTTGTATTTTGTTTCTTATTAATTTGGTATAAAAAAGCAAATGTTTTTTTGTAAATACCTATTGATCTAACACTAGTATATTACTACCACTTTACTAAATGAGTGCCAACATCATATAGGTGCTAACGAATTATGGGAACATCAAAGAGGGAAAGGCAGAATCCTGTGCAGCCCGACAACGTATCTTGTTCCGGTGCTCACAAACAAATCCCTTTTTTCTCAACATTTCAGTGTGGTCAGAATCAGTCTAGGAAACAACTTCATACTGAACTCCTGTGACAAGGAAGAACTATACCATTAATCTTCTATGGCACGCACTACCCATGCTATCTATGCTTTAGCAGTAAAAAGGTGAGCTGTTTTTTTATTATTCCACTGTATTTAAGAAATCCTTTAGCCTGAAAACACAGATAAAAAGTACTGATGTTTCAGTCTCACTTATACACAGGCATTGCATTATCAATCATTATCTGATTAAATGCTACTCGCTAATTTCAACCCACTGCTAAATTGCTGGCACTATGACAGTCAGTGTTATTCCTGATACAACATAATTTTGGTCTTTGTGATTCCTATAGTTTAAAATTCTTTTTCACATTCACTTTCTGTCTATGCCCCAAAATCATCTAAAGGAATTAGGCAGACCTCAGTACGATCTTGTTATTGACATTTATGTTGATCAATGTTGGCTCTTACAGAATTGGAATCTACAGATCAATTCCCTTATTAGATTCGTTCTCAGTGCTGCCATGATCATTTTATCACAGAAGCTGCTGCCATCAAATGCTGCTTTATCACTTTATAATGGGATAAGCTGAAGCTTTCCTCCAGCATATAGCTGGAATTGAAAACTGTCTGAGCTCCACATTTTTCCTTTACAGATTTTCAAAAATATCCTTATTAACTGTGAATGTCTGTTTTAAAAGCTATTTTAAACTCCATTTACTTAACCTGTAATAATTTCTTTTCTACAAGAAAATTCCAGTTCTCAGGGTGGTAAAAAATAAAACAAAAAGGCTAAAACTAGAGACGGCCCTGGATCTATTAATCACTTTCTTCCTGCTGAGCCTACGAGACAGATGATAGAAAAAAATAAGACTAAAAATATGACAGAAGAACCAAAGTGGTCTCAGGAATGATAAGTAGTATTAAGTGAGCACACAAACGCACATGCAAGCACTCAGAGAGCACACAGAACAAATACACACACACAAGGTTTGTCGTAAGGGTTTTATCTGGTTCTGAAAATATGCAGGGCCATGATATTTTTGTAATAGTGGTGTTACAGCTCCTGTTGAGAGAGGAGTTCATCACATTAATTTAAATCTCCAATAAAATAAATTAGCTTTTTTATTGCCGGGTTGAACTACAGGGCTAGGATTGTTATGTATTGCTACAATCTAAGTCTTAATGGCATTTTAGCCCTGTGGTGGTCAAACAGAAACCATTTCAAACCTTCTAAAGGCTATTAAAACATGTGCAGATGTCTGGAAAATTAATACTATTATCTAACTCTAACCTTTTGCCTGTAGGAGGAAAAGGAGAGAGAAGGCTCAGGGAAGATGTTTTAGATCAATACATGGCAACAGAGGAGGGTAAGCACCATTTCACGTGGACGTTCATTGGCTGTGAACAGGTGATTCGAGTGAGCAGATTCATCCTTATTTGGATTTCACTGAAATCATTCATTTACTTGGAAAAATAAGAGAGATGAACATCATTTTTACAGTCCTTCCTCACTGCTCTTTCCAAGGTCCAGCAAGCTAGACCCTGGGAAGGTTCATTCATTTAAATGACAAGAGCATGGATTTGTCAAGGTTAATGTTGGACAAGCCATATTTTCCTTGCCTCAGTACTATTCATTTAAAAGGTTTCTCCATCCCTTTACCCTCTTTTTTTTTTTTTTTTGGTGTGTGTAATATCACATGGACTGAAAGGATTTTAAAAGTAGTAGTAGCATTTTAAGAAATACTTTTATCATTAGTTTAAGGCTTTCACATACATATATTTTCTCTCTAACTCTAATGCATTGTTTTTTCGCTCTGGCAGAATAATTTCAAATAAGGAGAGACTTTTAAAGAAGTTTTTCTTTAAAACATCAACACAAGGTACTTTATCCTTTTTTCAACACACTTACTTGAGGTATGGTTTAGAAAGAATAAGTGGGCCAATTCCCAGCTATCAGAATTACTGACTCCACCTCTTGAATCAAAATTAAAATAATTTCTTCTAGGTCAGGAACTGTCCCATAGACTTCCAAACTTTTGCTTCTAGAGGGTCACAGTGTGAGTGTTGTGGTGCTTCATTCCTGAGTCTCAAATCTGAGCACAACATCTCCAAATGGCAGTTCAAGTTCTGCAGTATACATTCTGATATCCCCAGGGCTTGTGTGCGGGACCGAGTACAACTCCACAGACCTGATGATCTGAAGAAGAATCTCAAAGTCTGACTTCAGACCTCTGTAATTCCACTGAAGAAGTGAGAAAAGGCAGAAGGATCTCACCATCAATCAGCCTGGCCATGCAAGCCGAGAAACCTTAGAAAGGGTGGAACACAGGTGAGGTGGAAGGGCCAGCGCGGGTACCGAGGAGGAGGATGCCCCATAGTGAACAGTGAGGACGCGGAGCGGTGTGCAGTCACACCTCGCTCCTATTGCTGCTGCCAGGAGGAACACCAGGAAACACAAAATGAGACATGGGCTCCTGGGCCCAAACTGTGCTCTTCCAAGGGAAGGCACTGTGCCCTCTAAGCACCCCTTAGGACCTGGATCAGCCTTGGGGGCGCCAGGCCATGCCACGCTGCCACTGAGGAGACTCCGCTCACCCACCCTGCAGCCAGTACAAGAGGCAGCCTGCCCCCGGCCCCAAACCCCGATAGCTGCAGACCCTCACAGCAGCTGTCTGTGCTCAGGAGCAGTGGTGCCACCATTTGATTAGGGGGCTGTGCCCTTGTGAATTGATTGGTTTTTCATGGTAGATAAAAGCAGGGCTTAGGAGGTATCACCTAGGAATTTCAAACGGGGTCAGCTGACAGTCTGGCACCCAATACCTGGACAGATTTTAGAACCCCTGAACACCTGAAAGTCTGGTCCCATGAGCACGAAGGACCTAAAGACCTAAATTAAAGGTTAATTCTGTTTGTTATTCCCCCTGAAATGGTGTACACTGTTAACAGAGCTCAGAGTACCCATATTTCTAATTATTGTCGTGATCTCCTAAGGATCATTTAGTGGAACGGATTTAAGTGAGCCTCTAAAATACAGTCCTCATTTCTGATTCATGTTCACACTTGCAGTACCTATAATGCATAATAATTGTGCCTGTGACTGTATCTACTGCACAAGAAAAGTACACAAGGCTTGTTTAGAGGGGAAGATTTAAGAGTAAGTAATGGGAAACAAAACACAAAAAGGAAAAAAAAGATGGAGCATTTCTGTTTTTAAAATATGTCTGAATGTAAAAATTCAGAATCAAAACACTATAAAATTAAGTAGCTCATGTCTGAAACTGTATACCAGAAAGATGAACTGAAGAGTGGGTGTATATTCGAGATTTTTCAAGCACTAATATCAATTCAAGATGCCACTGGTTTGGCAGTCTGGTTTCCATACTTTTAATGCTGCAAGATGGCGTTTTATTCATAACATTGAAGATGCCCTTGTAATGTACACAGGACACAGACAAATCACTGCTCTTTCCTGCACCCAGACATCAGTTAGTGACTAATGAAACATGGCTTGCTCACATCAGAGGAAGAAATGAGGATGAATGCAATCTACAAATGCTAAAAATACAGAAAGACTGAAATCTGTCAATATCACATTGTTAAAGATTTAATGACAAAGGTAACTTTTCCTTTTAGCTTGTGCTTATCAAGAGAGATACCCAGATGGTAATTTAAGAGTTAAGGCACTAATGGACTCTTCAGTTTCACTGAGCACCTACGTGCTGATTTTATCTCGCAATACAGTATTTCACATTCTCAGCGAAGTCAACAGAGATTCAGTCAATAGTGCCATGGCCTTTGGATGAGGATTTGAATCCTACCAGTATCCAAACCATCATTAAAGAAGATAGGTCATTTGGGAAAAAAATGGATAGCATTAGTAAAGTCTGATACTAAAAAATGGAGTTGGTTCAATGATTCATTATGAATAGCAGTTCATTCTAATTATCAATCCTTTCTTCTGTGCACAATATCCAAAGAGTATACAAAACATACAAAGTACATCACAGGAAAATTATTTTTTTCATAACAGATGGCAACAGAAAAAAGCCTATCAAGTAATCTTATGTGCTACAAACCACTTAGAACAATGTCAGCTTGATGCATTTCATGGAATGTATAATTTAAAATTACTAGCAAATTATCCAGTTCTGGGCTCCCCGTTACAAAACAGACAGGGATCTCCTGGAGAGAGTCCAGTGGAGGGACACAAAGATGATTAAGGGCCTGGAGCATCTCCCCTATGAGGAAAGGATAAGTGAGCTGGGCTGTTCAGCCTGGAGAAGACTGAGAGGGGATCTCATCAATGTTTATCAATATCTGAAGTGTGGGAGACAAAAGGAAATAGCCAAACTCTTCCCAGTGGCCTGCGGGGACAGGACAAGAGGCAATGGTCACAAGTTGGCCCATAGGAAGTTCTGCCCCAGTGTGAGAAAGAACTTCTTCATGGTGAGGGTGACAGAGCACTGGAACAGGCTGCCCAGGGGGTTGTGGAGTCTCCTTCTCTGGAGATATTCCAGACCCATCTGGACACCGACCTGTGTGACCTGCTCTAGGGAACCTGCTTTGGCAGGGGGTTGGACTAGATGATCTCTCAAGGTCCCTTCCAACCCCTACAATTCTGTGACCTGATACATTCTGAACAGTTTAAATATTTACAAGCAGAGTACTTAGGGACACATCTATTTTTAAGTAAAAGAGACATAATTCCATGTGGCTTCATGTCTGCAAGGTGTCACTACATTTAAACAAAAAATAACAAAACAACAGCTATAAAGTAAAACATCAATGGTGTTTTATATGTGTTGAGTGTAATAACAGATGAAATTAATCCTTTATCTATTGTTTCATATACACACAGTTTTGCATAGTTATCCTTCGATTAAGTTAGAAAGTCTTAAGAAAACAAAGCTGAATCATATACTTAGCTCCATTAGTGCAATGAGAAGAAAATGACACATCTGTAGTAATAATGGCTATATTTCTATATTGCTTTAGAATTTCAACAGATTCCCACTTTACCACGACAAGGAGAAACTCTAAACATTTGAAACATTTAGTTTTATGCATTCTTTTGGTATTTCATTTGGGAGTTATGGAGTGTGAAATATGCACCATGATGAGAAAACAATTATCTAGCACACCTGTTGTTTGCACATATTGTATTTAAGCTGGGTGTGTGGCTACTATTTCATTCCACTGTGAAATCCTAATTGGGAAAGCTTTAAAAGTTGACCTGATGACATGAACTTACACTTCTATATGTAACATGTGCCTCATACTTGCCACATCCCATACTGTGACACCATTAGAACAAATCCATGCTACGTTTTTGCCATCAGAATGTCCACGAGAAAGATTTCTCCATTTAGAAAGGAAACACAATGTATGACTCTTCACTTGAATACACCAAATGTATAAACAAAACTAACTGTAAACTCAAAACCAGACGTGTAACAGATAAAACGAGGGACCTGTTGGTCACACAGAACATAATGAGACAACTAAGTTTTGAGAGAGTTCACAATCCAGAATATAAGGCTGCCTGTAGCCAGCCACTACACTTGTGACCATTTTTGCAGAGATTTATGTAAGCAGGTAAGACATCCTCCTAATATACTCAGCAAACACAGCAGGCTGAAATAGTATCCAACAGGTTAATTCCTGTTATAGATTAAATTAACTGTATGAAATAAAAAACTGTATCTTTTTAATGCTTATTAGAAGTTTGAAGCACAGGGCAAGTTTGTAAAGGACTACGGCGATTCTGTTTTGTACCGAGGAACTCCTTCCTTTTCCCTTAAATGTATTCCCATAATGTATGCACACAAGAGTAGGGAAAAATAATTAAAACCATTCTTGTACTTAAAGAGCATGTACACATGCTTGCTTATGGTTTCAAATGCCAGATTAGATTCCTGCCATCATGTCTATCATCACTGATAATAAAAATCTATGCATACAATAAAGAGAAATCTGTGGTTTGCCCAGTGTCAGCTGAGGTTTTTTTTTTTTGTCTAAAAAATAAGTAGTAAAATCTTACTTTTGTTGTTAAGACCCATCACACCAGGACTATCCCCCAGTTTTCTTGACACATGCTTATTCTGAAAAACTTTCTTTGCTCTTCAAAACAATCCTTACAAAAACTTAAAAAATATTGTTATCCCCAGTCAAAATAATTCATAAATACTTCACGAAAGATCATTTGTGGCTTTCTTAACGATTATTTGCTCATTTGATTTACTCTTTTGGGTATCTCTGTGGCAATTTATTATCACAGGAAAACAGAAATTGTTCATTATTAGATTTGGTATCTGAAAATTATATGTTTAAAGTTGTATCACAAAATGCCATGTTTATGTAGATATGGAAAGCCTTTCAGTGCTTTCCTTTGGAACCTCTCAAGGGTAATTACAGTACTTGGACACAGAAAATTCTAGCAGTCAGGGGTAATGTTCATTTTTATCAGAACTATGTACACAGCAATATTTAGTATTTTTCTTAGAAAGCAAATACATAAGAACTAAGGTGCTGAAGTAAGAGAGAACAGTCCGACAGGATGGGAGATCACCGAAACGCAAATTACAGGTGGAGCAGACCTGTCAGGTCAGTTGGTCTAACACCCTCACAATAAAATACTGTTCTCCACTGAACCTCCAGCTGTGCTTTGTTTGCTTTTGTTGTAAATGTTGCGAGGGTAATGCCCTACACCTCTCATAAATCATGCCACGGTCTGTGATCTTACATTATCATCCAGAATTAGATTTAAATGCAGCAAATCATGTTGACAAATGTTTTAGTTTAAGAATGCAAATTTTCTAGTTTCCCTGATCAGAAAAGAGCATGTCAGGACTCCACCATGGTTCAGACTGGTGCTCTTGAGGAACAAGAACAGCCACCTCAACCATTCTGCTCAAGGGATCTCACAAAGCTTCTTGGAGGTCTACACACCATAGCTGTGATTTACCTCCTTACAAGCCTAAGTCCCTGTAACCAGAGATGGCTTGTAGAGAGCCACTGCTGCAGATGACATCGAGTGAGTCTCAGTGTGCTCTCAAAAACCTGCTTATCTCAGAGCCTGTTCCCAGAGCTGGCTGAACGCCAGATATCAGCCTAATGCTTTCAGGTGTTGGGCTGCTGCTTTTCATTCAAGCTCTTTCCTTTCCTTCTCTCATCACTGACTGGTCACCAATTCACCTAACCAGCAGGTGATCATCAGCACTTTATTCCTGTAATGTTTCTTTAGCATATACATTTCTGACTGCTACAAGACAGGATGCTCTCTCTTGGGACAGGATCTTCATGACCGCAATTGTGCACCTTTGGTAGACTTCATCTGGACAAAGCACTCCAGCAGGGTTACAGCCTGAAATCTTTCCAGAACTGCAAATGGTGTAAAACCCACCACCTCACTACTTAGTAGGAGATCCACTGGCAATATAATTATTGGACTAAGTTTAATGTACTAGTTTAAACTTAATGAATCTCAAATGTACTTTATGTGATTACCTTTTTGCCTGTTGGTACAGCCCTTGATTGTATTAACTTTTTAAGCAGTTTTCCACTATTTCTGAAACAAGTAGCAGGTCTGAAATTAATTTCTCCTTCAAGCCACCAGATTCTTGAGTAAGTTAATACCACTACAGATAGAGCAACACCTGATGTATATGTTTACTGAGAATAAAAGGACAGAGTTGGTTTTGGAACTAGAACTTTCAGAAGATTTGCAGATAAGGGCAGTCTGACAATCTGATGGATGCAAAGGATCAAATTTGAACTAAGTAAGTAGGTCAACTGCAGGAGTTTCAAAACTTCAAATACAATTTGCTGATCTTGGTCTCAGAGCTGCCTGCTCTCTGAAGAGCCCAGAGGCACAAAGCAAGACTACTACTCAGTATCTGTCAGATGGGAATTAGGATGCTGCTCAGCATATAATGATCCAGTTATTTAAATAAAATTTGGACTCCCAACAAACTATTTTCTAACACTGTGGGATGATCTTTAGTTTTAATTTCAAACCCTCAGATACTTACTTTCTGAAATGCTTCAATATTTTGCATATTTGATTGCGGCAAGGCAGCGCAACTTCACTTTTAACCTTCTGCATTCAGACTTCATCATGTCTAACGATGTCTGAACCAGAGGTCAGACTCTGAGGCCAGATATTCCATCTTCTCCTGTCAGGTGTTAGGGCAATTAACTATCCTCTTTTGCTTCCCATATATAATAATGTCATTGGTGCAATTTACCCCTTCCTGCTAAGTTGTACAACTGTTTCTATCCAAGTATGCAGAGCTACACTATCTCATATGTCAGGGCATAATTGTCAGGTTATTGAAAGAGCTAATATCAATGCAGTTATAACAGGTAGTTATTTAAATTCACCTTCTGAGAATTCAGCAGACTGTGCTGTACTATTCTAGACAAAATTTTAGACATAAAACTAAACAATGTGAATGGTCCATGGGCAATAAATGAAACTAATCGAGCTGGAGAAACACAAGGAGAAAATGGATGCTTCAAGAGTGCTCCCTGCTTTATTCTGGAGTTGATAGAGTTTTTATAATGGAAATAAAATGGTAATGAAAATATAGGATTAGAGATACTGTAAATCTTACGATCACAGAATTACAGAATCACAGAATGGTTTTGGGCTGGAAGGGACCTCAAAGCTCATCTAGCTGCATCCCCCTCCTATAGGCAGGGACACCCTCCACTAGCCCAGGTTGCCCAAAACTCCATCCAAACTGTTTTTGAACCTTGCCAGGGAGGGGGCGTCTACGGCTTCTTTGGTCAACTTGTGCCTGGACCTCACTGCCCTCAGTGTGCAGAATTTCTCCCTATATGTAACCTAAGGCTATCATCTTTTAGCTTAACAATGTCATGGGTGAACCCCAGCCAGAAACTAAGCACCAAGCAGTTACTTGCTCGCTCCCCAACTGCGGGACAGGGGAGAGGATCAGAAGAGCAAAAGTGAGAAAACTCATGGATTGAGATAAAGACACGGGCAGGGGTGTGTTCAGCCATCCCCAGGAAAGCAGGGCTCCATCACATGTAATGGTGACTTGGGAAGACAAACACCACCACTCTGATTATCCCGTCCCCTCCTTCTTTGCTTCTTCCCCCAGCTCCTTAGATGCTGAGCACGACACCATATATTATGGAACATCCCTCTGGTCAGTTGGGATCAGCTGTCCCTAACTGCTTGTACTACTCACTGGTGGGGTGAGAAGCAGCAAAGGCCTCAGCTCTATGCAAGTGCTGCTCAGCAGGAGCGAAAATGTCCCTGTGTTGTCAGCACTGTTTTCCAAACACAGCCCCGTGCTAGCTATTACGAGGCCAATTAACTCCATCTCAGACCAAATCAACACACATGATTAGAAGTATTATTTTATACTTTCCCAAATATTTCCATAGTCGGGAAATTGAATTTATCAAATAAATTCAATAAGTATTGCTACTTGCCACTTTTTAACAGATTTCACTGAAGGATCCCTGCACACTGGTTTGGGCTGAGCCAGTTACTTTCTAGCAACTGGTATAGTGCTGTGTTTTGGATACAGGATGGGAATAATCTTGATAACACTCATGTTTGAATTGTGGCTCACCAGTCAAGGATTTTTCAGCTTTCCATAGTGGGCTGCCAAGGAGAAGGAGGGGGTGCCCAACAAGTTGGGAGTGGACATGGCCAGGACAGCTGACCCAAACTGGCCAAAGGGTTATTTGATACCATATGATGTAATGCACAATATTTAACTGGGGAGGGTTGGCTGGGAAGCAGTTTGGCTCAAGAACATTGACTTTAGTTGGCGACCAATTTTGCTGCACATCACTCATTCTATATGTTCTATTATTATTATTATTCCTGATTTTCTTTTATCAAACCTCTCTTGGTATGACAGGCATAATTTTATCTCTTTTTAGCAACCACATTAACCGAGACAAATTAAAGTAGAAGTTACTCTTCTGTGCTAGTTTTTAACTAAAACTACTGCTCTTCTTCAGATGGTGCTGAGAACACTTTCCCAAGACTTCTTTATTTTAAGAGGAGGACTTGGCTGAATAAAATTAAATAAAAACATTTTAAAAAGAATAATAAAGAAAAAGAAAAAGATGATCAGGCTTCTTTTTATCTACCCTAATACTGGCTTTGTAAAGCACACCCTTCAGTTATAAAGAATATCCCCAGAAAGATAGGGTAGCTTTTAAAATCATCTGCAATATGAAAGAGGTGACAAAAAAGAAGAAAAAGCTTGAGCTATCTATCTCTTTTTTCCTCCCTATGTTTTGCATCAGCATTACTTGTTCTATAGGAGTGATATAGTCTCTGTGTCACTCTCCCTACAAGCAGTAAGCACACCAAAATTTCTAGTGGCATAAAACTTACATGGCAAAATACATAATCCCATGCCTCAAGAAAACATGCATATTTCATTTAAAATACTATTAGGCCCTTCAGTTTAATGAGTACTTGCACTTTCTGTGAACGCATGAAAATGTAATATTTTTAATGACAGATTTAAACTGAAGGATTCCTAAAGCAGTCATGGAGACATTACTACATGACTATTATTTCTTTTTAATTGGTAGCAATCAGTTCTTCTTTTGATCTATGTGAGAAGCATGATGAAAAACAACACAGTGGGATCAGTACGGTACATTGGGCCTGTTGTGACAGGACAAGGGGTAATGGTTTCAAAATAGGGGGAGGGAGATTTAGATTAGATATTAGAAAAAGTTCTTTAAGAGTGGTGGAGCACTGGAACAGGTTGCCCAGGGAGGTGGTGGATGCTCCATCCCTGGAGACGTTCAAGGCCAGGTTGGATGAGGCCCTGAGCAACCTGATCTAGATGGGGGTGTCCCTGCTTCTTGCAGGGGGGTTGGACTAGATGTCCTCTGGGAGTCCCTTCCAACTCTAATCATTCTATGATTCTATATGGGCCATTATTCTGCAAATCCAGAATGCTGGCACCTTTCCATTCAAATATGTGACTGATCAGATCTTCAGGAAGTTGCTTATAATCAGATATACACAAAAACTATGGTAATGTTGAATTTTTAAATAAGAAATCTATGTTTCTGTCAAAATCTGTCAAGAATGCTTATAGATTAAAAATAAGCTTACTCTTTAATACAAGTCTTCTAATATCATTTACAGAGTAATTTGATGGCACTACACAAATTGCAGAAGCTGATATGCAGAAAAAGTATTTAGTACTATTAATTTTTAGCTTAATTCCTCTTCTGCAGCATTCTTCAAGTTTACTTAGTTGTACTGAGTGTGAACACTCTTAGGATGAGATCAGTGTGCAAATAAAATTGAACTGTATTGCACCAGACACTGTGAGAAAGGTGAAATGACACCACGTATACTCCCTGTCCCCAGCAGTGTTTGCCCATTCACTTTGATTACAGTCATGATTTAACAGGAATGTCCTTAACCATCTATTTAGTACTCTTCTGTAGTGACAGATTTAAACAAATATTTACTTACTGGTCTAAATCTGAGATGTATGCATTTCCAAGAAGACATAATCCAAAACGTGCTTCAATTCCATGTAAGCACACAACAATATTTGCTTAATTTCAGTCCTAAGGATACATCCTTCTTCAGATTTTACATCTTAGACTGTAAGATCACAGTCTACATGCTATCTATTCCAGTCTCGAGAAAAGTAAGATAAATAATATTCTGAAAACTCATAAGTTTACTGTTTCCTTTTTGTTGGGGGGGGGAGGTTAAAAATGACATATGAGATGTTTTAACAGCAGCTCTTTATTTTCCTGTTCTCAGTTGTTTGGGTTTTTTCCCCCCAAAGGGATTAAAATCTGTTGATAGCAAGCACGGGGACATAACAGCAAATTTTGCTGCTGTCTGGAAGACCTGAACTTTGTGAATGATCTTAATTCTCTTTTTTCTTCAGCCAATAAAGACAAAGCAAGTGAGGAGGGGGTAAAAAAAATCTATACACATTAGTTCCTGACAAACTGCTCAGCAGCAATGATGTAAACTGGTTTGAATCCCTCAGGAAAACCTGCTAGATCATTTGGTTCTTTCTTCCACTTGATGTGGGTTCATCTCTTTTAACTTATTTCACAGCGGTGACACAATCCAGTTTCAAGGAACTCAAGTCAAAGCATTGATCCCACTTTTCAGATGCTATCTAACACTTCTGTAACCTGGCTTTATTGTCACCACAGAATGAATTGGGAAGAAGAGCCTTATGTGTAATAAAGAATGTGCAACATGGGACTTCTGTGCAATCTACACCAAAACTAACACAGACTGGAATCAAACACTTTGGAAAAGAAAGAAAAAAAAAAAAGAGATAAAGAAAACAAACAAAACCATCAGGAAAAGAGCAGGTGATGTGACTGTCAAAAGCAGAAGTCATGAGCAATATATGTCCATGCTGTGGTAGATATGTCAGAAACTGAACTGTTTCAGATAAATCAGTCCTACACAGAAGTCTGTGAAGGATGAATAAACACAAAAGCAATCAAGGAGCAAGGAAAACAAGATTGGAAGAAAAGGTCCTGATCTGTCAATACCTGAACGAGCACAACACCAAGAGACAGAACCAAAACCTGAGCATGATGCAGGAACACAGATCTCTGTGATGGTGACCTGATACCACACTGCCTGTGCTATATGGTTCCATAGCAGGTATAGCAATTTGCCCTCACCGTGGGGATTCCCTTCACTTTAAGCATCAGTTGGTGAGCAGACCAGGTTTCCACAAGAAACAGCCCATGCTCACGAGAGTTAGCAGCCCTCAGCTGTCAACAACAGCACAAGGGCCACATTTTACCTGCAATAGAGATGCACAGCATGACAGGGCTTAAAGCTAGGTCATCTACCAAACTGACATGACCCAAGACTTGTCCTCCAAAATTTTTGAATTTCCCTCTAATAAGGAATGACAAACATTGCTAAAAAACAGCATTTGCCCTGTTGTTAGAAATAGTACTCATTAGTTCTCATTTACTGTTTTCCTAGGTCACAATCAGATTTGTTGCAACTTCTGCAAAGCAATTCTACTTCTTCAAAAGGATGACAAAGCTATGGATTCATTCACAATAATGTATTTTGTCAAATGAAAAGGGATACTGAAACACCTCTTATTATTCCAGAACAGCAAAGGAATGGGAGATGGGTCAATTGGTTTCTCAGCTATATGCTCCCATAAAATGTTGGGTGAAAAAAAATAATCACTCTAAGACGGTGAAGATGTACTGACGTCCTTGTAACACATATGGCAAAAGTTAAATAAATGGGCTGTCTTCTCACAGGAAATTACACTGTTCACCATCAAGCAGAATGTTAAGGAATCTGAGCCTCTCCCCTGCAGAGGGATAATGAACCCATATCATTCCATTTATCATAGCGAAGAAACACCTAAAAAAGTAAGTTACTCAGCAGGTGTGCTCCTTTCTCCACATTTGCACATAATATATTGTCATAGCTCATTGGTGTACACTTTCAGTTTCAACAGTATCAGATTACAGATACCAGATATTCTGCTAGTATATTAAATCTATCAACTGCCATTTTCCGCTTACTGACATGACCTTAGAAAGAATAGAAGCATTTTATAATTTTGAGAAATACAATGCTCATAGCTTGCTTTCTGCAAAGGCCATTCCTACCTGAAGAAGGAGATCAGAAGCTGGTTTGACTCGCTGCTGGAAAAGCACACTTAATGTTCGATTCTGTTGTTCCAAGTCAAAAACTCTCGTTTTCAGCTTTATGCATTCCTCCCTCAGATCCTGCAGCACAAGGGAAAGCAGAAAGATTAGAAAGCACTTAAAAATCTCTAAGTAATGTCAGAAACTAAGAAGAAACACATATACAATTTTTAAATTGGTACAAATCAGAAAAATGCAATATGGCATTCTGACTGTTGGATCATCACAGGATAAGATTAAAAAACCTTGTAATGAGAAACAGGAGTTACTCAACACATCTTTCTGGAGGTTTCTGTTAGTTTAAAAGATGGCTTTGCTAGCAATGTATTTCATTTTGCAGCTGACACAAAGCAGAAAGCAGCAGTTAAGGTTTGAAGACTGTAATAAGCATAAGCTAAGGAAAAAGCCTAAGTTATCCCAAACCAGGAAGAAGTTCAAAGGGGCACTGTGCCTTCAAGGTACTCTTCTGAAGTCTGATTGCCTCCTTGCTTTTTCTGGAGCTGGGTCAGCATTGGGGCTGGGATATTGCAGCTGGTCTGTACCTTACCCACTATAATTTGCTACTGCAGATGTGGCTAGGCCGCAGCAAGACACTGGTGTCCCAGACACATGTGGAAGTATGATCCTGCTTACCATATCCAACATGAGCTACCAAAAAGCCATACAATAGGCTATTAGAAACAGAGGTGGAGTATAAAACTCCTGCATCTTAAGGCACAGGACATTACCACTGAAACTGAAAAATGCAGGTATTTTAGTCAAGACTGATCAGGTTACATCACGAACAAGCCATTAATAGCTTTCAGATATACCAAATACCTACCTACCAATGCAAAACTACTTTTTGGAACATGGGATTCTTTCAGAAAGAGGATTTTGGAGAGAGAGCAGAATCTGACACTTGGCCTTTCTGCATAATTGATGCAGTTTTCTGTTTTGAGGTATGAAATCAAGAAGAGCTCCCTCATCATAAAGATTACATATAAAAGTAATAAGCTGCAACCATATCTATTTTTATTTGCAAAAAATTAAAACCTCAAAATACTTCCCTATATTCCTTTAAATTTAGGACAGTTGCTGCCCTGTGGTGCTGTCTGGCTGATATTACTTTGCACCATATGAAGGTGGAGAAATGGGCCTCTGGATCCCCATATGCTGTCCTGTCAATACCATTATCAACATGAAGACCTAGTCTTATGGGAAAATAACTCAGAGGAGGAAACTGTAGTCAGATGTAGTATAAATTCTTGCCTGCAGTTGCTGTAGTATCCACTGTAACTAGCATTGAGGTTATAAGAGGTGAACACACCATAAAATAATCTCGACTCGAGACTTTCAGAAAATTGTAAACATCATTTTATGCATATAGTATGTTTCAGAATTTATGATACTACTGGATGAATGCACTTATTTGCTCTTGATAGTTTCTTAATATTTGTTTTAGGTGGCTGTCAAGTGGCTGTTCAAGTGAAATTGCTAAACCCTTCCAACACGAGACCCAAAAAATCTCTAGTTTGATGTTTTATAAAGCCCTGGAGCCTTGATTTCTGTCAGTGAGACCTCTTAACTCTGGACTTTCACAAGGCAATCTCTATTAGGAAATGGCAAGAATCAAGACCCATTATTATCTGCCTTTCACAAATAATCAGAGAACTGAAAACAGATCCTTAGCTGTTACCACAGTGTTTAGCATTTCAACACTAAGTGCACTGAGAGGGAAAAATAACTCACAGAAACTGACAATGTAGAAAATAATTTAAATCTTAGCAATACTTCTGCTCAAAACCTTCTTACCTCACAGTTTTAAACCCCTGAGATTTATGTTTCAAATGTTAGATTTTCTGTAAAAAGTGAATTATACAGAATACCTGCCCAGATGCTATTAACCATGCCAATGGTAACACCACACATAGTTCAGAGGATAAATGAGGCACATTAAGGTAGCAGTATTTTGGTAAAATGAAGTCTGAGTTTGGTAAGTTGAAGTCCTAAAATTACCAATTAATACAACTACCAAATATCTGAAGCACATAATTCCTATCCTTTGGTCAAAATGACCAGCTATTAAGATAGTAATCTTCCAAATACCTAAGGTATTCCTCTGGTCTCACTATGGTAATATCCAAGCAACCCTCTATTCTTACTTTTTCTCTTCAGCATGAGACTCAATCCTCTCCAAAACGTGATTCAATGCCCTCATCAGAAGTTCCAGAAATATGCTGCTCTTCCTCTGAAGATGCTTCTTCTGTTTTAACACTTAAGTCACTTCTTTTTTTTTAATTTATTTTATCAATGAAAATTAAGAAGAAATAACTTTCATACAGAATCCAGAGTAAGAAAGCACTGCCCTGAATAGCTGCCGTGGAGGGGGGTAATATGCAATGAGCAGATACACAGATCACAAAGTAATTTCAATAACTGGTGTAACTCAAAATAGACCTGCTGATCAAAGTCTTACATAAAAAAAAAAAACAAACCTAGTTCCCATCACTCCTTTCATCTCATGTGCCATGAGAAGTCTTTGGGTCGAAGGAGAAGGAATGGATGCCTCCAGTAACTATCAGAGCATATAGGTTTATCTCAGATAATGTTGTTTTTCTGACTTCTTGAATTTCCCAAAGGTGAAATTTTCTATTAGTAGAAAATCTATATAATTTTGCTACATAGAATTGTGAAATTTTGGTGTGTGCCTAATTCAGCACAAATCTCAATTTCTCCATAGTCACAGTAAATACCCCAGCCCTCTCTTACATTATAGAAATACTATATGTATCAAAAGTACACATTTAAGACTGTAATTCCATTTCAAGGTTTCAGTGACATTGATAAATCACTCAAGCTTTCCTCACTCAATTTGTGTCACCAGAATCTCTCAGTGGAATCACAGTCTTTCCACATACTGGCAAGTGCACAGTGCTTTATTCGTTACATTACAGCATGTACTTAATTTAAACAAAAATTAGTCCTTGAGGGGCAATTTCAAATTCACAGCAAAGCCTACGCAGTGTACGTTACTGTACAAAATCACTCTTCTCCATTTTCTGAAAGCTCTCAGCTTTTCCTCATGTCTCACTGTGCCCCAGAGGTGTGTTATCTCACTGTGGCAAGACTGGCTCTGTCTCACTGCTTAGCAGCACAACAGTAGATTTATCTGTTTACTAGTTACTGTTTGGATTCCGATATCTACCTGTTTGGGACGAGTGTGAGGAGTCCAATTTCCTCTGTATTGTATGTTATTGTGTTCCTGTCTTTTCCAATAAAAGGACTTGTCTGAATGGAGTCATACAGTAAGGAGCACTGTAACAGTTAATATTCATTAGCATTTAGAAGAGTACCCTCTTTCCTCTTTCTGTGGATATTAAATTAGCTGTTATTACTCAGTAATAGGCAAGCAGCTGTTAAATCCCATCAATACTAAGTAAATCACTTTATTAAATGTATTCAAATCTGGTTTTATTGTATCCATGTGAACTCCTCGGTTCCTATGGGTTTGGAAGGATTCGTTACCGAGAATGTATGTAGTCATCAAAATGTCTGAGGCCTTTGCAAAGGGACTCAGGAAGTTCCTCTCTTCATTTGAGAAACAACCACAATATTCACGAACTAGAGATTAATATATTGAGATTAACTCTCTGGTAAACATCTCATATGGGTTTTTATTCCAAAATGTGGATGAGGTTTTTGTGTATATTAATATGAGAAAACGCCTCGATTTGCATTTAAGCTTTACTGAAAAACAGATTTGGTGGTGGGTTAGTTTGTTGGTTGGTTTTTTATTTTTTAGTATCTTACGTTTCTAAAAGGTGCCTACAGCATCAGGTCTGCAGACTGCTGTCCTCTGATGATACAGAGACCATATGGCACGTGAGCATACCGAGACCAGGAAGAGAAATACAGCACACAGAGCAAGAACACAGGCTTCCCCACGGGTTGGGGCTTGCACAAATCAACTCCCAGCTACAAGACTTCTGATGGCTGCAAGGCAATATCCTTCTTGTAGAGTAAAAGTATTTTGTGTGCAACGAAAAACTATGGGGCTGAACAATGATATTGTCAACCCTAACGTGTGGTAACAGCTGCATGGCTGTTTTGTGGCCACAGCTGTCAGGTGAAGAGATTTAGGGCACGCCATTACTTCTGGATTCTGTGTCAGAACATCTTCCTGCACAGCTTTCAATCCATCCAGAATGTTGTAAAAATCAATACACAAAAAGTCTGCCAAGAAAGTTATCCAGACTTCTCCCTGATGTGCAGATGGCCAAACAGAATCACAGAATTCGCAGAATCACAGAATATTCTGTTCTGCACCTATTTGGTGGGTGTTGGTCTCTTCTCACAAGTGACAAGCAATAGAACAAGAGGAAACAGCCTCAAGTTGCACCAGAGGAGGTTTAGATTGGTTTAGGTTTAGACTCTTCACCAAAAGGGTTGTCAAGCATTAGAATAGGCTGCCCAGGGAAGTGGTGGAGTCTCCATCGCTGGAGGCATTTAAAATATGAGTAGAGTGGTGCTTAGAGACATGGTTTGGTGGTTTCATTTGTCAGTGCTGGGTTAATGGCTGGCTTGATGATCTTCATGGTCTTTTCCAACCAAAATGATTCTATGATTGTGTATTGACCATTCATTTATGGTAACAGATGTGGGTGTCTATCTATGTCTACCTGTCTGTCTATCCTGCTGTCAAGGCTGCACTTCCCAGTTTTCAGTTTAGTTGGCAGAGTTCTAGTCTGGTCATCTTGCTCACGTGTGAGCTGTGCAGCAGCCACCCTGCAGCTACACTTGCACCCAGCCTCCTTGATACTGAGCTGTATCCTGAACCCCTGGCTAGGCTTCACCTGGACCTGCCTCCTTCCCATGAACATCCTGCCTGCCCTGTCACCCTTGGCCCCTGCTCCCCCACTTTGCTGGGACGTTCTGAATGATCTGCTGTTCTCAATGACGACCGTAATAAAGGCTTTGGAGCCAGTCCTCAAAATCTATTCCAGTCCTTTGCTATATTTGCATCCACAAAGTATTTGGACATGTGGCAGAGGGTTTTGATTATCTTGGTGCTTCTTGCTGCATTTCAAGAACATTACTTCTTGACCTGTCATTCAGTGTAGACAAACCCATTTATATTCTTCTTTGCACTATCTCCACTAAGAGAATGTATTTATGTCTCTTTCAGACTTGTCTTTTTAAAGCCAAATGATCTGAAGCATTTTAATAATGCCACATTCATCAAGTGGTCTAGATCTTAGAGAGGATCATTTAATAAATATTGAAGGGTTCGTAGCTCATTATTATAGATCTTTATATTTTGTTTGTCTTCCCCCCTGCAATAAAATAAGTTCAAGGAATCATGTTCAAATCAAAGACCACTCTTTTTTTTTTTTTTTGTAGAACTGTTCTATCAGTCATTCCCTACCACTGCTGAGCAGCTAATTATTTCTGCTTATGTTTTACCTTGCATTTCATTCATTTCATTTAATCATTTTTGTTTTTTGTTGGGTTTTGGTTTTTTTTTTTTGAGATCACATCTTTGTTTTAGCAAATTTATCATTAATTTTACTCCTTCAACTAGGTTCTTTCTGAAACACCCATACTTCATATCCAACCATTTGGCATGTGACTGGGAACTTCAGACACACCTTGATTCAGAACAGACCTTTATAGAAGCTCCAGTGAATCTTTTCATTCTGCCAGGCTTGCAATCACCCGACCAGAATGCTGCCTGTGTGATACTTCCCTTGCTCACCCAGGAGAATGGAGCAAGGTGCTGTCACAAGGGCTTTAAGACAAAATGCATGTTGCATACTGCTGGTCCCCAGCCCACAATTAGAGCAGCTGAATCCCCATTCCATACAGGGAGCTTTCTTTTACTGTGAAGAACATGCTTAAACCAGATCTTTCCTTCCTCTGAATGTGAGTGACTGTGCCACCTATTGACATGAACTCTCTCTGGTTTACGTTCCTCAGGAACAGGAGCAACCTGACTTGTTAGGGATAGGGAATGAAAAAAGTCACCCTCCAGAGGAAGGATTTCTAGATGCTATTGTCTCAACACAGGTAAACAATACAAATTGGAAATGGATCCTATATGATCAAGCTTTAAAGATATAAAGTCTCACAGATTTTTATTTACTTGAAGTACAAAAACTTAACTTATGGCCTGATGTGTAGCAGCCTTGGTAACTTTCCTGGTTTCAGCTAGGCGAGACTTAATTTTCTTCCTAGTGCTGTGTCTTGGATATAGGATGACAACAGTGTTGATAACCTATGCTCTGAAATGAACATCTGCAAGCTTTAAGGTATATCACAATACCCGAACCACAACTTACCTTCTGAGTAAGTAGAGCCTGAACCACCTGATTAGCTACCTGAAATAAATAAATAAAGCAGTTTAAGTATGTTATCATGTCAGTTTTATGCATAAAAATACCTTCTGTGGCTTTACACTCCATTTTCCATCTATAACCACCACCACCAATTCTAGTATTTCATTATTTACTTGCATTTGCATCAGCTAATACTAGTAAGAATACGTGAAATGCACATTAACTACTTCTGTGCTAGTCCTCATTATAAGCACACATGCATTGTACCAATTGCAGTGTGACATGATGGACATTTAGTTAACTTCTGTCATCTCTTCTTTGGAATAGATTAAAATTTCACAGTTCTCTGTGCAGCTGGTGTGCATCAGAATGGATTGACTGCATTCATTAAAGCTGATTTTTACCAGCCAAGGATGGAGTCCTGAATGTTTTCATGAAGTTTAATTGTTTCTTGATTCAATATTGACAAAATGGTACATCTATCATGACAAGTAGAAACCATAAAGTGCCACAGAAAATTAAAGTACCTACTGTCATTGGAATGTGGTTGGAAGGCATTCACACCACACAGCATAATTGACTTGGATGAGATTACACACCATTGATTACTAGAACTATATATTCAACAGGGAATTTTTGAAGTTATTTATTTTATACATCTTTTTCTAATTTAGATTTACCAGCAGGCATAGGGGCAGGGAAAGGGAAGCAGGAGGTGCAGAAAGATGGACTGACATAAGTTTTTCTGCTGATGATGTCTAACTTGCATGCTACATTTCTAATGTAGTTTAAAACTATATCTGCATGTGGTATCACACAATGTGTTTGCCTATAATTTTGCTCTTGCATTTAGGCAGAGCAAATGGAGATCTCTGTGCAAAAAGAGACAGTAGTGATGAGTTTTGTTTCGGTTTTGACTTTCAGACATTACAGTAAAACTCATGCAGGTATCACCAAATCTGCACTGATTCTTCTTAATCTCAGCAAATCAACAAAGCCACACCACTGATGTGAACTGAGTTGTGAGGAAAGAGTTGAGGCTAATTAATTTCTGTAAATAATTGAATTCTGCTAGATCCAAAAGTTACATTTGATTCATACTCTCATAAAATTGCCTAGTTGTTTTGGTTTTTTCCCCAAAACTGGTCCCTAACTTAAGGCAGCCCATGGAACAGTGGTCCTATTAAACATCTCTATACATGATTTAACAGAAGATACAGACTAAAGTTAGAACAAGTAATAACCAACAGAAGTAAATATGTTACAGTTTTGAAAAACCATGTGCCTTGCCCTATAAGCTTGCAGGAACTACATCTGAGAGTGTTCCTTCTGGCATGTACTTGTAACATCTGTTTGCTCTACCTGAAAATTGAACAAACCATACCGAATACATGATTTCTCTACTTTCTGACATGGAGTTACTTTGCCAAGGAAGAACAAAAAGGTTCTTTGAAGTGTGTACAAGTCACTCACAATGGAATAGCCTACAAAACTACTCCTATAGCTTTATATATTGCACAGAGGAGTGTAAATGGCATAATCTTCCAAATGGGAAAAAATGGGAACTTGCTGATGCATATGTGACAAATTTTCCAACTTTGAGTGTATGAAGTTAGGTATCTAAATGAAAGTACCTGCCAGTGATCCATAGCTCCTCCAGATCTCAGTAAGTTAATAAGGGGATATGTAACAAGTTTCTTTACAAAATGAGGCTATTTTATTCCAGTATGCAGCAACTTGGCATGTGTTGCTATTACCATTCAAAGATTTTTCAGGTCTATATTCTTGGTTTTCAGCAGGAACAGAGGTGGGAAGCCTTCAGTGAGATGTTCTGCAGTTACTAAAATTAATTTAGCAGTCAGTAAGTGGAATCATATCCAAACTTTTGCATTTCAAATGAGGTTTCTATTCTACTCCTACAGCAGCACTAGTATCCAGATGGAAATAAACTGCTAAGCCAGCAGGTCTACTTCTTTTTTACTTACAGGTATCAAGAGACACCACTGCTATGAACAACATAAACCAGCACTACAAAACTGATAGTCACAACTACCAAAAAATGAGGAATTAGACCACTGAAGGCAGAGGGATTGACTTCTGAGATGCAGAATATGCGATATTCCAACTGATATGAAGCAGAACTGCAACTCAATCCCAGTGAAAAGCAGTCTCAAAAATCACTTGACCCATGATTCATGCAGCTAATCAAGGTGAAACAAGAAACAGACTAGAGACAGCCCATTCCTTAGTCTGCTATTATGTAGCAGGTGACACTGCTTGCCTTCACACTGCCTGCCCTTCCTTTGAATGTAACAGCCAGGATCTGTAGGTGAGGTTTCCTTTTGTGAACTGCATTAAAAGAGATAAAAAAAATCCAGCTTTTCTTTTTCCTTACACAATTATGTTTACATATATATGCTGTAAAGTGGCCTTAATAGAAAAGGTGTAGAGGGAATGAACTGGAGAAAAGAGACCCTAGAGCAATATCTGTTATTCCTTTTACAAGTACTGAGATTTACACAGCTGCCTTTAACGTATGGTTTCATATGCAAAAAGATATTTCAGTGTGCTAAAATGGAAGGTCAATTCAAATCTTAAAAATAGAATGTCATTTTAAGATAAATTTGCATTTTTTATTAGCTAATTATTAAAAGATCAGCAAAAATATCGCCTGCCCTAAGTTCCACAGTTTCCTGCATGTAAGGATGGTGAATCTTGACAGGGATCTCCTCTGGTACATTGATGTGAATAAACATGACATTACCACTTACCAATACACTGGCAGCTGAATTGCAGGATAGGAAATTAGGATTAAGCATATTAACCCTAAACCCCAAAGGTGCAAGAAGACAATCCTGGGTTTTGCATTAAATTTTTCAGAGAAAGAAAGATACATTTCTGGAGTACTTCTGAAAATAAATGAGCTCTTTTCTTATTTATCAAGTACTGGAATATTTCAATTACATATTCTTCCAAATGTTGTTCTAAAGTTGTTTATATGTTTAAAAATCAGTGAATATTTATTAAAATTCATAGAGGACTCACTTCAGCTTGACCCATATCATTTTCACTATTTGAGTTTCACTGAATTTTACCATGAAAACGATTACAGAGCATGCATAAGTCACAGGTAAAAGCATTCACATATTATTAAATGTGGGACATTACATCAATGAAAAGAACTACATAAAATAATTGATTTCAAAAAAAGAATAAGGAGAGAAAATCACGGCAGACACAGCTTTAAATATTCAGCTTCAATATCTTTTTGTCACACAGAAAAATCACAGTGGTAATTTTACTTCCTTCATATGCAGCTTAATGGCCACCAACACCTCAGCAGAAAGCTCACTGAGCACAGCAAGTGTCCTTATCATGCTGCTGCAGAGCCCTGAGGGACCAAGCAGGGATACTATACTGGCAGAGTGGCCAGATGAAATGGTGCTTGAGTGCCCTGAGTGGAGTTTGCCTGTGTCAAGGGGGAGAAACGACAATTGAGGATACTCAATGATGAGTGAAAGATGGCAGCATTCTCCCAGTATGTCCCCAATGCCCCCAACTTTCATTACCTCAACGGCCTGTCCTGCATCCAAAACCTGGTAAGTAGCCAGAATGGCCAGTTTGGAGGTACACTCCTAGTGTATCAGCCCAGGAAAAGTTCAGTACAGTCATAAGCAACTGGACTGTAGAGGCAAAATGAAAATAATGCTTGCATTAGGCACTCTGATATTTTGGTGGCAGGATGTCTCAGGTTTGGGTGACATCACAGCCTTGTTTTGTCAGGCATATCTATGCCCCTCCCTTTAAACACAGGAGGACTCCCTAGGGCAAATGGAGTTGCAGCACAGGCAGATACATAGCTGGAGGACGTGTCTGCTCCTAAAAAGTGCTGAAGAAGTGCTGAAGAAGCCCTGAAGCCCAAAAGAAAGGTCTGAAGAGACTTTCACCTTCAAGAAGAGGGTTAGAGTAAGGTGAGTTATCAATAGCAAAAACATCTTGGATGAAAGATATTTTCAAATGGAAGACTTATAAAAAATATTTTTTTCTCCTCATAGAAATATTTATGGAAGACATTTTATTTTCTTAAGACCTCCAGGAAGAATCCCTGTTTGGAATGGAATCTGTCACACACAACACATCCTCGGGATATTCTGGTTGGAAGTGAAAGTTCTCACAATCGCTGATTGGGTTATTCACTAATCACATTTATGTCTCATCTATTCTCTTTATTGTTGCTATAATGAAATAGGTTGAGAATGTGCAATTCCTTGTGAAGCTCCAAGAAGGGAATGTGATCAGGTGGGTGCTAATCTGAGACTCCTGCAGAACCTGCAATTATTAAATATGATTTTGTTGCCTGAGTCACTGGCAACAACTTTAGTGATGAGAAAGGATTAGGTCCAAGTTTCTGCCAGGTAAAACAATACTGGTTACAGTGCCTCTGCCAAAGCACTGTGGGGACTGAAAGAGGAATGAGAAGAAAAAAGTGATACTGAGCCTTGGGGAAGGACAAGAGAGGTCACTGCATGCAAAACAGAAGACAGAAAAAAGAATAAGGCAAGCAAACTAAAAATAAAGGAGGCAAGCACAAATCCACAGGTGATGAGAAGCACTTTCTCCTGAAAAAATTGATACAGTTGAAGAAGATGGATTCAACTGTGACGATATGGAAGACCTGAAAACATCCAGTTTAATAAAGATAATAAAGTTCAGAGCATAGTCTGATACAGTTATTTATTCCTTAAACTGTAACAACCTGTGAAAAACACAGCCCTGGACTAGAAATCCATCATCTTACTGCAAACACAATAAAAACGTATCTTCTATCCTCAAAACCCATACGGAGTGCTTTGCTGGAATAGACAGTTATAGGGCTTTATTCAGTTTCAAAATTAATTATGTAGGAAGATTTTGTCCTAGACAATCAGAAAATAATTTTAAGTTAAGGTAGATAATTTAAACTGAAGTTAGTAATTATATGGTAATTTCACCCTTATCACCATGATATACAAATACTGTTCAAGTGAGCACCGAACGCAGTGACTCAAACCTATGCAGACCAAGGCTCTGCTGGTATCCCAGTACCCAGAACAGAGCTTAACCTGGTGGGAAAGTGTATCTGTGAGTCTTTCCCTCCAGCTCCCTGATAAAAATCTGCTGTAGTGGCAAAAGTGCAGATCTGCCAATGAAAATCTGCACTGAAGTGGAGGTTTCTTGTATCATGCTCGTGCCAGAACACTTCAGGAAATGCTGATTAAAAATTTAAAAACTGATATAAGGACAGGAATTGTCACCTGCTATGAGTGGTTTGCACACACATGCATTCTCTTCTCAAAGGTACAGCTGAGAAACTCATTTAGTTTTTGTTTTCTTTTACTTGCTTAGCTAACTGCTTATGCTACTATGGATTCTTATTATGGGTCAGGTAAGTGATTTCTATTAAGCAGCTATTCGAGTTAAAAGTCTGAAAACTTTTTTAAACTCTTGTGTAAAGGCCTTCTTTCAGGATAAATGAGAGGAACAAGTAAGCATCAGCTAATATATGTTGAAAGCTGCATGCAGCAGGAGATACTAGACATTTCTGGAATGGTAAGCATTGCTGGAGTGCTCAGACAGTAACTGACAGGTGAATTATATTGTAGCTGCAACTGGGAGGTCTGATCAGAAGCTGAGCCATCTAGTAGAATTGAGCCAACAGCTAGATAAAAGCCAGCTTAAAAAGCTGTGTATGTGACCCTACAGAGGTGTTGAGAGACTAAATTCCCTGCTTACAGAATATATTACATAGGAAAGCTGGGGAATTTTTGATGGAAAAAGCCACTGCCACCTGGGTTCCACTCCAGCAAAGGAGTGGGGAGTTTCCTGAGGAGGGGGAGTGAAGGGACAGGCTCCTCTTTGTTGACCAGTGATAGATCCCGAGGGAATGGCATGAAGCTGCGACAAGGTAGGTTTAGGTTGGACATTAGGAAGAGGTTCTTTACTGAGAGGGAGTGTCAGGCACTGGAACAGTCTCCCCAGGGAAGGGGTCACAGCACTGCGCTGGACTGAGGTCAAGAAGCATCTAGATGATGTGCTCAGTCCCATGCTCTCATTTGGCTGGTCCTGTGTGGAGCCAGGAGCTGAACTCAATGATCCTTATGGGTCCCTTCCACCACAGGATATTCTGTGATTCTATGAGTACACAAAACCTGATAGGCAAATTATCATTTTCTCCACCTGATGAAACCAAACCAGTTCCAAACATTGATCACAAGGATATCAACTTTTTGGGGAGAGATTTGGTCAAAACAGGATTTACAACAAAGGTCATGGAGAACAATATCTATGACTGCCAGACTTGTGTTCTTGGAATTAATTAGAGTGAGGTAACACTAGAAAATTGCAGAACAATGTCAACCTCAAGAGAGGGAGAGATTAATTTCTATTAATTTAATTATAGTACCAGGTAAGAACAACCTTTTTATCTACCTTACCTCATCAAGACATCTTTCATACTGTTCTCTCTGATTTTCATTTTCCAGAGCCAGTGCTGAATTCTCTGCCTACAGTAAAATAGAAAAAAATAAATAAATATGTAAATGAATCAAAGGGTATCTTCTACTACATGGCAATTCATAAAAACTCTCAGAGTACGTACTTCTTAAGATCCAGAATAAAAATCACAGCACAGTTTACTTTGCCACAAGCTCCTATTTTAGTAAAACCAGAAGTGACATTTGTTTATGAGATTATTCCCACCATGCATTACGATTTAGAGCAGTATCAGAGCAGATACTGCATGTATGCACACAGTCTCATCTTGTCAGGTGCAACAGAGTCTGCAAATAGATGATGTCTGTGTGTCTTTGCTTCCTCCCCTCTTCCTGTTTAGAAAGAACTTGCTATCTGAGAAAGCTGCTTGGAAGCAAGTAGAGGCAGCTACTACCAAAAGGAAACAAAAGACAATCTTACATCAACTTCTATCTGTGGCAGGTCTTCGCAAGCCTGGAGACTGGAGTGGGTAACTGGTCATACTGCAGCTAATTGGTGACTTACACCCCTTCAATGGCTAGACAGATTTATTAGCCTTTATTTAAAAAACAATTCCTAGCATTTCAAGAGCGAGAAAGGTATTTTACTAGATCAAAATTCAATCTTCAAGTCAGAAAATTTTTCTCTTCATGTCAGTTTAAATATGGTACTTTCCCATAGAGTAGTGCCTTTCATATATGTTTCATTTCCATTACATTTTTATTTTTATATCGTGCAAACTTTAAATGGCACAATCTGGTATGTAAATTGCAGCAAATCAATGCATTTTTCTACATATTATGACTTGACTTCAGGAATTCTTTCAGGACTGGGAAAAGAAAATCTCTAAAGTGTTCTGTGCAGTTCAGAGAAAGTTTCATCTAGTTTTCTCTTAAAGACTGAGAAAGTAAAACAATTTATCAAAATTTATGAGTTAAAACTGGATCTGGAAACCTCACTGCCCTCCACACACAACTTCACATCACATAACCATAACACTAAAATCAATGCATTCACATAATTACAACTATTATACAATTTACATTACTTGCTTCCCCTTAACCTTCTGTCAACCTATAAAAGTTGAACAAATGTTGTTTCAACAATTATAACAACAATAGTGGTTATATAAAATAACAGTCATAGTTAACATTTGTAATTGTAGAGAAAGAAATTAATGTAACATAATGTGCTGTATGGAAAGATGTACAGTTCTCTTCCTTGTTAAGTCAAGTCAATGATTCACTAAAACGAAAATCCTGAAATCAAATATATTGATTTCTTAACAACTATTTCAAATTTATCTAAATCCTAAAAAAAAAGATTAGGAAGAAAAAGTAAACATACATAATAATTATGTATGTACAAATATTAATAATTTATGTATATAATAACATAAATAATAACATACATACATAACAATTATACAGCATATTGAAAGAATAAGGAAGAAAAGGGAGGTTAAAAACAAGGGCATGTAGATTTTACTTATTTAGAAGTCTAAAGAAACAACTGTATGGAATCAGTGCTTTATCTTGAGGGTACAATCAAAACCAGCAAAGGTGGTAAAATGCTCTGCATCATATTTTCCCAATGTCACCTACCAATGGATTCAACATATGGCTATAAAAAGTCAATGGGTGATCCTGCAGAGAGCACTGTGAGATGAGGCAGCAGAAAGTACAGATGCAGAAGTAGCAAAGTAGAAGCACAAAGCTGCAAAAGCCGCAGTAAGAAACGGAGGGTAGTAAGGAGTAAGCTGGAGGGAAGATAGTCCTCCACACTGAAGAGAACATCTTAGACAGCTATCAGTTTGCTTTTACAAACACATCTTTGCATATTAATCAATAAAAATGAGATGATTGCTGCATAGAAACACATTTCCATGAGTTAAAGATTTTCAGATGTTTTCTCTGTGGATATCTCTCTAAGAAATTAACCAAACTAAATTCTTCTCATTGTTTTGAAACAATCATTAAAGGATTAGTGTACACAGCCTTTAACTCACACATGATGATAAACCTATGTGTTTTGTTTTTTTAATTTTCATTTTCACTGACATAAAAATACCCTAAAATAGTAAGGGGAGACTTCTCCCATACAGAGATGTCTAGAAGAACTACAACACAAGAAAGATGGGGAGAGGCTGTTCAGAGGGCTGTTGTGACAGGACAAGGGGTGATGGTTTCAAAATAGAGGGAGGGAGGTTTAGATTGGATATTAGAAAAAAAGTTCTTTACTGTAAGAGTGGTGGAGCACTGGAATAGGTTGCCCAGGGAGGTGGTGGGTGCCCCATCCCCAGAGAAGTTCAAGGCCAGGTTGGATGGGGCCCTGAGCAACCTGATCTAGATGGGGGTGTCCCTGCTTCTTGCAGGGGGGTTGGACTAGATGACCTAGATGTCCCTTCCAACTCTAATCATTCTATGATTCTATGATTCTATGAACACATAGTTGTACTATCCAAAACACACAGTGAGATCCCCATATTTTTCTTACTCCATTTTTTTTTGAACGCTGTGAAGCTTTAAGTGGAAGCTAAGATTCCTTGGTTCTGTTAGCTGAACCTGATTTCAGCTGGCTGTTCCTTTGCAAATAGGCTACCAAAATTAGGAAATCTGAACTTGACAGCATTATAAATAAATGATATGTTTTCCCTGTTATCAGGCCACAGTGGAAACATCTCTACAATAAACCACTTTTTCACACCACTGGCTTCAAAAGTGTAGTGAAAGATGCAATGCAGTCAATGTTAGCTTGACTTTTGTGCTCCTTGATTGCTGAGCATATCATGCCTATTTATTTGGCATTTTTGTAATGAGGACTGGACTAGAAGGCAACACTTGACTGACTTTGCTTAAGGTCCTCTGGCAGTTCCCGCACCATGGGAAAGCCAGCGCTTGATATACTGAATCACTCCATATTGCAACTGAATATTTGATAATAATCCTCACTCTCCCAGAAGTATTCATTTGGAAAATTTGTAATAGCACTTGTGGTCTCGACACACTCCTCCTAATCCAAACCTTCATTTATTTAACAAAAACCACTGGGTTTTGATGTTATTTTAAGTCTGCTTAATTTTTGCTCAGAGGGATCTGCCTACCTCCAGTACTGCATATTCTTGGCATCTTTTGCCAGTTAAGCAAAGTAGTTCTCCTCAGAGGAAACCATGGATAGATTTTATTTTCTTTTTTATTTTCAGGCCATACTTGCATGAAACTAAACTGCAATAAGCCCATGCTTCTCACAGTGTGATAGCTACTGCACACTTGTAGCACCCAGAGAAGTAGGCATCTGTAGAGAAGTACTAACTCCTAATGCTGCCATTTCTCCCAGACATAACCTTGCATGGGACTCAGCAGGAATAAGGCCAGATTACTGAGAATGGTGCTTTCTTAGGTATCAACTGATTTCTATGGTGATTCCTAGCTTTTGGTACAGCTGTCTTCTAGGAATTTATGCATATTTTATGTTACACATCAAAACAAACCATCTCTGTCCCTCAGTCTCATTAAAAACCAAAAGGGATGTGACCCAGCAAACTTCTACAGACAAGCAACACTGAACAGGCTGCAGGGATGTCTTTTCTTGGGGGGTCAGCTCTCAATGCACAGCATCAATCAGTCAGCCAAAAATAATGACATAACTTACCATTAAATGAAATACTACATGTTACCTTGTGACCATTATAGATTCAACAATAGATTCTACAATTGTCAAAACACAGGTACTTTCTAGCTCCAATTTGAAGAAAGCATTTTGCACAGGAGTTTCTCTAAACATAAAGATTTCAATTATGACTTGGAAAAGGCTAAACAGCCTTCAGCTGTTTTAATTAGAGACAACTTTGTTCCAACTCATGAGACCGAGTTTATGGAAAATCAGTCTGAAAGTGAAAACTTCAGACCACGTTGTATAAAATAGAGTTGCCTTGTATCAATACCATTGCTAAGATACAGTCACTACAAGAGACTCGAATTTTAATCCCTTCCTCAGGATGGAAAGCCTAGTCTTAGCAATGATGATGATTACCTTCAGCTCAGCTAAGAGCTTTCTCTGTCCTTTGCAAACGTTGAAGAACACAGTGGTTTCTCCTATGCGGCAGCTGCTCGCACTGTTTCATTTGAGACTAGTAACAGGTCACACACCTGATGCACTGAGGTCTAGTCCTGTTCCAGCTGAAGTCAATAAGAATTTGCCAGTTATTTACCATGAGTGTAGACACAAGTCAGATGCAAAGAAATAAACCATATTTGTTTTCACTTTACACCATTTTCCTTAAAATGAATTCATTTCCCTTTCAGGCAAGAAGAACCTCCTTGGTTCAGAATGATTTGTTGCTCATGATGCTACAGAAGAAACAAACAGGCAGACAGCAGCCTTAGCATTTTTCATGTTTCTAAAAAGACATTACCTACTGGTCGATAAAAGCAAGCTGTGGTGGGTTGACCCAGGCTGGAGGCCAGGTACCCAACAAAGCTGCTCTATCACCAGCTCTGAGCCAGAAAGGGCTCTGCTCCTTTCCAGCTCACGGTCTTTTCATGTGTTGACACGCTCAAAGCACGAGACCTACCAGTCTCAATGTGCCAAATTTGAGACATTTTTGGGGTTCAGTTCTCAGCCACACTGATAGAACACAGCACCTTCCAGCTAAGAAACAGCACCAGACTACAGAGAGATGAAATATATATACACTTGATACATTCTTACACTGACACAGACAGTTTAGATGACTTTTTCATTCTCCCCACTTCCCTTTTAATGATTTTAGAGAGGATTATTACAACAGGTTAAGGATTGTGTACTAACCATACTTTGCTCAATGTTTACCCGTGTTTGGTAAAAGTGGCAGACACATTCTCATGTCTGAGAATGTCATGAGACATCCAGGTCCCCTCCAGATTTGCCTTTCCAGTGGCACTTGAGAGCACAACTCTCACTCAACATCCGGTAAAAGCCATTTCTGTGCGCTTCTTGAAAGAGGAGCAAAGTGCTTAAATCTTGTTTGAAAATAAGATTTGGGTTTAAGTCCCTCAATATTTCTCAAAAAGTTTGAACTTCTACTTTTTGTGTCTTGGTATTATTAAATCTGGAGAATATGAGAAAAACCTTTTTATTATCTAGCTAACCTGTTCTAACACATGAATTCAGATATATTTGGTGCACTGGGGTCTTTAAGTCAAAAATTATTTCATGTATGTATTAGGAGGTCTTCAACAAAAATTTCTGGTTTTACGATTGCAATGAAATGAATTAAAAGACTGAATTTTCTTCTAGAAGGCATGAATAAAACAGAAGCACAGAAAAAACAGCTTCCCTTACTCAGCCATTGTAGAGTTGACACAAAACAAAAGGACTGTAGGTGGAAGAGGAGTGCACTATTTATTTTGCACTAAGGGAAAAGGAGATTGCAGAATCATAGAATGGTCTGGGTCAGAAGGGACCTTTAAAGATCATCTAGTCCATCCCCCGCCATGGGCAGGAGATGTAGGTCTAAAGGTTGGACGTCAAGTTAGCAGCTCAACACGCTTGGAAGGTATCATCAATAAAGGTCAAGAAGAACAAAGTTATGACAGTGAACTTTAAAATCCCTGACAGAATGCTACAACACAGGTTACTATGTGCACTTCTTTGTTATTCATACTGCACCATTTGTCCGTTTATAGAAAGCTTTATTGATTTACACAGACACTCATTTGTCATGCCCTGTGCAGTGTATTAATAGCTGTCCAAGCACTTCAAATGTGCTCAGCAATTTTTTTCCTGCTTTTAGCCTCTGATTTTGTATACTCATGTGGTCACAGCTTCATACAGCGCACATAAGAGGTCAAAACCTAGGCAAAGCCTGTTGCTGGTAAAATAAGAAGTAATGTTGCTGTAATCTTTCCTTAGATCCTTATGGCTTTTTTTTTTTTTTTTGTAACCTGCTGTTCTAGGAAGAGTTTACCACTTGATCCATCTTTGTATCTTTGGTCACAGGAAACTGTTCTGTCCATGTTACATACAAAATTTGTCCTTTGAAAGACTAACAAACTGTCAGAGAAAAGTTTAACAGTACGGTTATGCTATTTAGAAGTACTGAAAATTACATTTGTCTTGTTAAACCAACATAATTGTAGCACAAAAGCCTTAATTTAACTCTAGCACTATGAAAGCTTCTCCGCTGGCCACTTTCCAGCATGTTTCATGTTGCTACATAAAGTTATTTGCTAGGAGTACAATGGGAACAGCACCTTTCAGCCCACCTGGCAACATCTGGATGTTTCCACCTCCCACTTTATGCTTTCCACAATGGAGTAACGCCAGAGTATCTATGGAGTGCCTCCCTGCTGAACTCCAGCCTGTGTGCTACAGCTCTGCTCCCTGGTCTCCCATCCACAGAACAGTACCTGAGACTGGAGAAAGCTAGGTACTTGAGAAAGCAGTGAATTTAACAGACTAACACTTAATAAAATATTTCTGTATGCTTTTTCAAATGTCCTAGTCTTAGCAATTGCTCTTGAGACAGTGGAAAAACACCCAAAAAGGACAAATTACTTTTATGTTGACATCCAGGCTTCTCATCCTTGCTTCAAAACAAATAGGTCCTTAGCCTTCTCAGTTATACTGTTTTCTTTGTTGTTTGTTTGTGTTTGTTTTTTTTAGCTTTATAGAATAGTCTATTCTCTTTAACCACACTTGAAACATTTGAAACATTTTATCTGAAATACCCAGTCACTGTTCAATTCACTTGCAGATAAAGCATAGCATGAAAATGATACATATATAATGTGAAATAATAAAATACGGAATGATACAGTTGTAGTTATAATTCTGTTGATAAAAAGACTACATTAAATCTTACTGGGCAGTACTGGTAGGGATCATTCTCAAAATTCAAAATTTCAATAATACCTATGAAAACTCTTCCCTGACTCAAACCCATACATAGTGCCATTAGAACAAGCCACCAATGTATCTCAGAAGCATCCTATCTCACAGGCCATGCTATGCTATAGCTGTGCTAGCAGAGAAATGTCTGCAGGCTCAGAGAGCAGTTCAACCTTCTTCTAATGTATGCTAGAAATCAGAAGATATTTATTCAACATCAGAAAGCTAACCACTTAAGATTACATAAAAACTAGGGTTTAAATGTTCCTAATGAAAAGCAGCCCAAGGTCTGTGCAGCTGCATATGGTGTTTTACCAATTATTGATGAGCTGATTCATGTATTTAAACATGAATTTACACCATAAATTATGTAAGAGTTTTAAAAATTGCATGGATTTCATGCTGCCAGAGATCAGAAAACAGAACTTGCTCATTTATCTGCAGATCTGCGGCAGATCGTAGGGAGACTCCCACCCGGGGTTCATAACCACAGAGCTCTTTTCCTGCCTGATGAGTGTTTCCCAGTTCCCAGAAGAAGAAACAACGGGTGTTCGACCTACATGATGATGTCTCCTTTTTTTGAAAGAAGGGGATAACTAAAATTTAATCCTTCAAATCTACTTGTATTGGATAAACATATGAACTTCAGGAATTGAATCAAACCAAAACCAAATGAGATTCGCACACTGCTGATGAGACTGCCTCCTAAAAATGACTAAAAGTAAACCTCATATTCCTGGAAATTCCTCTGTGAAAAGCATTTAATTTTTTAAAAATGTATTATTTTACAGAAGTTAGGGATGGAAATTTTTAACTGGTTTAGGAATGGTAATATTTGTCTTTTTATTTCGGTAAATTCTAGAGTAGTTAAGAATGAAGAGCCTTTAAAGCCTTCAACATTTCCTCTTCTGACACCACAGAAATGTCTGAAGTTGACATTTTAAAGAGAAGGTTAGGAATAGATCTAGCAAAACAGACTGCATTATAAACCCAGGCTTATCTTCCAGCAAATAAATACCTAGGCTACTAACAGATATATCAGTAAGAGCTTTGTATGTTTACCTGCATGCAAATTATAGAAACCAGCAAATTCTACCATTATTTACAGAGATTACAGTAGATTTACAATATCCACAGCTAAAGCACTGTCAATACAGGCCTTTGAACAAATAGGTTAAAATTAAGAAGGTTGCCTTTCCCCTCTCCCCAATTCTTCCAAAGAAGACACATACACATACACGTTTTTTTGAGGACAAGGAGTCAAATAGACCTAAATGAGCAGAGACAAGCAGCATAAAGATGTATTTCCATAAGTTAGACATACATACTACACGTGATGGCCTATATAATGCATATGCACTTGATAAAGCATAAGCATGGAAAGGCAGAAGTCCCAGCAACCCCCTTTTTTTTAATCCTCTGAATAAAGCCATGAGCTGTGTGTCAGTGCATGGTGCTGCACTGCAGAGCCCAAGGAACCTTCCACAAACACTATTTCTGGACTGTCTGAACAGAGGGGCACCCCTGAATGAGGGGTAAAATGGCAGCCAAGAGAAAGCCCTCTCGTTCACTCCCACTCAGTGAAGCACCGCGACGCTGCTCCTGTCACACAGCAACATGGACTTAGGCAGTCAGGAAGGGGGAATGCTAAAACTTGTTCCCCTGCCCCAAAACTGCCACTGCTCCAAGAGCACAGGGCATCTCTCTAGAGGTGTGCTCCTGGACACAACAGTACGGGCCATGATGCCATCACACAAATGTCAGACACAAAGTACCAATTTTATGCAAGAACAGTGCATGTGTGTTGTGAAAGTTGTTTGTTTTCTCATTTCTCGTTATTTACACTCTGTGATCCTTCCCCTTGCAAATTGTGAACCAGAGACAGCTGTTCTATCTCTTTTTTTTTTTTTTCCCCTCTTGTTTAAAGTGATTTGTTTCCTTATGGAACAGCTCTCCCTTAAGAACCAAGAGCTTTTCACTGGGAAAGACTTAGTGTGCTTCCCCATGTAATATTAACAGGCAGTTATTTCCTCTATCAAAGAACTAAAAATAAAAACCCGGGTCCATGAAAAAAGTATGAGATCCTGCAATTGTAAGTTGAAATAATATTCTTACAGTTAACACAGCCAGATAAAGGCGAGTTGTGTGGACCTGAGACATCTTAAAGGGCATTCTGAGTTTAGCATCAACTTGCATTTAACATACACAAGTATCTTTGCATTAAAAACTTTTATAGGAATTAATTGCATCATATTTGATTGGCTTCATTTGTTTCATTTTTTCATCCAAAACCTAAAAACAATTCAGGAAAAATTCTAAATATTTAAATTACTCATTCTTTGAAATTAGTAAAGACTAGTTGAAAACCATTGACTATCTATACATTCGATGCTGAAGCTCAATTAAAAACCTCCAGTACAGCCACTTTCACAGAGATACTTGCTTTGATTTGAAAGGAAACATTTTGCAGAGGATTTTGATCAAATTTCAGAGCGACACTGAAACCAGTAAAAATATTTCCAGGTCTTTGGGTCCTTCTGAAATGACAAATATGGCAACTGCTTTTTAAAATGTTCAGTTGCCTAACCACAAAACAGAGGCTTTATTGTTTTGGTTTTTTTTTTTTAAATTCAGATCTAGAGGAAAACTTACATTCTTTCAGAACATTTTTCAAGCAGTAAGGCAACTTCAGGATCTACTTTAAATGAGTTATCCTTCAAGCCTTTGCAGTTTTGACCCTGAGGTTACTGACACAGTGACAGTTTCTACTTTCTGTGATTCCATTATCCACACCTCCCTGAGTAGCATATTCAACGTCAGCGTTAATCTAATGTAGAGTTTGAAAAGAATATGGCATTTCAGATGTACATATGAAAATCAATCCCTGGGCAAATTTATTCCAGCAGAACCCATTTCTTATTTTTTCCCCACTTGTCTAGCTGAGATGTTCACAGTAAATACAGGCAATACTGCTACTGACTCATGGTGCCAGGCAGCAGGAATAGACAAAGAAACCCAAGATACAAACTTTACAGGACACACCTCAGTATCTAAGTTCAGGAATAAGATACAAAGGCCTTAAGCTCATTTAGCAAATTTAACTTTCCAAATGTTTGCAGGTCACACAAAAATATTCAATTCAGAAATAGATTTTAGAATCTAACTAGGTTTTCTTTGACACCTAAGATATAAGGGAAAGTTCATGGAATTAAGTAGAAAAACTTAATTTTAAGTAGCAGGAAGGCAAGAATTACACAGATGTATTTACAGCATCTTGGTTTTTTTCAGCAAGTTCTAGAAATTCTATCTACCAAGACCAGCTTTTCTCTGTTGAAGTGGCTTTTATATAATTCTTTATATAATCATTGGAATGAACACAAAATACAATTTCATAGGTCAATGCAAAAAGTCACCCTAATGCCATATCTGGTGTTTCCAGGCCAGTGCTCCATGAACCTGAACCGAAGGGCTGTTATTAAATTATAGTAAACAGTCTGAATTTGGAGCTAAATTTGGCACTATCTTCAAGCAACACCAACCTACTCCGCACTCACCTTACCACCTCCCCAGGAAATTAAGCATATGTGTGAGCTTGGGTCTGATGAAGGATGAAGGAGATTCAAAACCTTAACCCATTCCTACTTTTTCCCCCATGTGCCTTTTAATGTTTAATCAACAGTATTTACTGCTTCCTATAACCAGCTAGTTTGGCTTTCACTGGAAGGTGAAACAACAGATGTTTTGCTTTGTCTTCACAGAAAGCAAATGCAGAATTATTGTCAAGAAATATTTTTACCTGATTACTTAGTCTATGTTTAATGATTTAGTTAAAAAATATATATTAAGAGATAAAGTGATTTAAACTTTAAGCCTGAAAAACACTGGTCCTGTGTGCTTAAATGTAACATTCATTGTCTGTGTGATGGAAAAGTCATATCCATTCTCTGTTATCCAATGATTCCTTAAGCGGAAAAATATGATTTTTTTTTTCTTCTCCAAAGAAATGTGTGACTTTTTATGAAATGGAAAAAAAAATATACCTGGTTTTCCTTTTGAAAAATATCCCTTGACCTTATTTTTATTTGCATTCTGAGCAAAAGAATTACCTTTCTTTGCTATACTATGCAAGAGACATCAAAGCATTACATGGTATTATAATTTATATTGTCACAAAATAGTTTTAAACTGAATAAAACACAAAATGCTTTATTTTTCTTCTTCTGTGATGAATCATTTTATTCTATTCCTTTAAAAAACTTGGAGTTAAAAGGTTTCTGCCACAATAAGCTATTAATGTCAACTGTTTCACAATCCATAACACAAATTTATAACAAGTTTCTCTGGTTTTAACTACAGGGGAGCATTGAGTTATTTCTGAAGGCGATGTTTCCTGCAATTTGACTTTTTTCATCAGAAGTCACCCATAAGTCAACTGCCCCAGGTATTTCAAAATGAACTCCTCTTGATGGCTTCAGTTATTTCTCTCCCTTCCAGCTAAGATGCTGTGAAGCAAAGCGAAGCAGAACAGGTATTGGTGTGCTCTATTACAAATAGGATCAAATGCCATATAATGTGCAGCAATTGTTTCGTAGCCAATAGCTAGCTTCTAATAACAGAATCACAAAATTACTGTTCATTTCTTGCTAACTGAAATAAAACTCTGTTTGCAAACACCACCTTGCTTCTCCTGAATGCTTTCAACATTGTTCTCTTTTGCTTTTATAGGCGCAGTAAGCAGCAAACAACGCCCTTCACCCCACACAGCAATATGTGGTACGCTGATTTCTGCACTGCAAATGTTAACATTTGTTAAATTAGAAGTTCTGATTCATTTCATTTTTAATCTTTTAGAGTGGAATAGTGAATTTTCAGAGTAATTGTATTTTGCTCAAAAGAACAACCACCCAGACCCCAACTCAATCTCTTTTAAAAGCTTCAACAGTTTGGAGTTGCATCTATTTTTTCTGCCCTACAGACTGTGCTCACTGCAAAGATTAATATAGAGGCTTGTGGATCTTAACTAATCATGGGAAATTTCTCCTCTTGTGCTGACTGACACCAGGTCCACCTCAATTGGCTTTTTGGTTTGGACGAGCAGCGAGTGCCCTTCTCAAGTGTTTTTTCTGGACATTGCACTGACCAGGCTACAGTTCACACCCAGCGTGGCCTTTTACAGGAAAACTGGAAGAGGAGCTCCAACCACTGCTGGGTTTGACTAGAGCTCAGTCAAAGTAAACTCCTCCAAATGTATACAAAGTGGATGCCAGGTCCTCAGCAGAAAGAGTCTGGCTCTGAGGATGTGTTCCTGTTGCACTTACTTGCTAAGGTAGACATATGATCATAACAGGCTACCTTCAGGTCCCAAAGTAATACTGATAGACCTACAGAAGCCATCTGCCAGGGTAAGAACATATCCCACGGCACTCAAGGAAGGCTTTTTCCTACATGTAACAGACATGTGCCAAAGGCATTTTTTTTTACTTGGCTAATTTCACAGTTTTGTACTTTATGAAAATAGAAAATATGGAACTGTACTGTTCTATTTCCAAAATGTATATATTAAGTGTTAACAGGCAATACTAAATACCTCCCAACTGTTTCTCAAAGATGCTATTCAGATCATAAAATTTATCTCAGATTTTGTTCTTTGTACTCATATTTGCTAGTAAACTACATCCCTACGAGTTTCAAGAAAAGGTTTGGACTTTGGGAGAATGTAGCAAATTGTAAAAATTCTTAAAGAAACAGGTTTTGGATGACAATAACAGTCTTGTATGGAACACACACTTAAGTCAAGGTCTATGGGTTTCAGTGGAGCTCCAGTAAGAAGCTCAGGCATGAAAAGCACAGCACCAGCAGCCCAATAGTCCACTTCTGATCTACATATTGAGCCAAATTCACAAAAAACCACAGCTCTAGTGCAGCCACTGGCACTGCACCCACCTTCACACATCCAAATTTGATAGCCAAATACACTAACACAAGTATCAAACGTAAGGAATTGTTGCTGTTGTTTTATTCCAAGCTGCTGTTCAAAAGCAGTATCAGTGATTAATCGATCAGCCTAAAGGGAAAATGCAGAGAAAAGAACTAAAAATAAATCAATGTATGAAACACTATGCAATGCACTATATACCTAGGATTGATCACATGGACCTGCAATTGGGAAATGCTCCTGCTTGGCAGAGGTCACTAGGAGGGCAAATCGGTGGCTAAAAACATGAGTTCTCATCTCTTATTTCTATTCAATAGCTCTGTGTAAAAAAAAAAAAGCTTTTGCCTCATACTAGCAAGTTGCAAGTTACAATCAACTAGGAATCCCTGGTTTTACACATCTAACTGGGTAACATTTCTAATTGTTACATTTGATATAAAGATGAACACCACTGGAATGGAAAAAAATGTATTTTGCCATACCAGGAGGAAGACACAATCTCCTTCCTTAGCAGTGATGTTATGTTCACACTGCACCAAGCAGCTCTGTGAAGACTGGCTAAAGCCAGCTAAGGCTGGTGAAGATGCACTGTTCTACTGAGGCCAATACCCTGGATTTCAAGAGGAGTTAATAATTTTCAAGTGAAAACTATGCCACGCAGTGCAAGACTGAAGAAAATTAGCAGAGGAGGCAACAGGCTTTTCTCTGGCACACCTCTAAGGTCTAAGAAGCAAACTCCATAAGGTTGAAAAGAAGAAAAAAGAAGCAGCTATTAGGAGGCAAGAAAGGAGAAGCCTCAGCTGCTTCAGCTAAGAGATATGCTAACCAAGTATTTCAGCAGAAGAGATGCAATACAAGAAATGTTCTTCTGCAAAATGCACAAGTCTTACGTAATATGCAGCCCTCAGACCCATTTCTTCAGCTGACCCTGCTGCTGCAACAGAGGACTTTGTCTAGCAAAGTAAGCAACTGGTAAGTACTCTTTTTCTTACAGTTTACCCCAAAAAGCTGAGTGATAAACACAGGACTAATTTTATTCCTCTTTTCAAAGGAACTTTTTCGATTATTCTGGAGGAACACACCAGAACTGACTCAAGACAAGGAAACCTGCGGGTTTAGTACAGAGACACAATTATAATTACTAACTGAGCATTTAACTTTTCCAAGTCTTGTCCTTGTATGGGGTGTTCCAAGCAGAAGAGGAATAGGGAAATGCATGAATCCCCAAGAGGAATGAGCAGTGTCACCCATGTGAGGATGGAAGGCGGGCAGTTATCACAGGTATTCCTGTGGGAAGGGAAGAACCCCTGCCCTCTAGATGGCATTACGCGCCTGTATATCCCTGATGCAAGCGGAGAGCCCGGCCAGGCACCCTCACCGCTTCCCCACCTCTTGGGAAACATGGGCACATCAGCCGGCACTTTTCGGTCTCACCGGGCAGGGGACGGCTCCACAGCGCTGAACGGCTGCGCTGAGCCTGCCCAGGGGCTCAGCCCCTGCTTCAGCTCTCTGGTGTGGGAAGCAGAGGCAAGGTGTGTAACCTGAGCTGAAAGAGAATGGAGGATCTGCCCAGTCCCGTGGCAACTCACCACTGGAGGCACAAGCGATTATCTGAAAGCACAGGACTGAAAAAAGCCCTCTTCTTAGACCTAGTGTTTAGTAGTACTATGCACTACTACGTACTAGCGCTGTGTTGGAATACATGTCCACACATACAGCGTTGCATTGTCTCCATGTATAGTATTTTGATGATGAACTGAAATGATATAGTTGGTGAGTCATCAGGTATCTACTGAACCATCAGCAAAAATCAGTCATGCATAAAGGACCGAAGTCAGACTATTCAGCACTTGATTTATCTATTCTCTTTACATATTTATAACTAATCTCAAAATCTGTGCTTGTCACCGTGACAGATAAAGCAGATTTAAAAGTAATCGTTTGAGTATTTTCTGCTGTGGACTATGAAAGTGGCTGCATAATAAAGCCAGTGAATATTGAATTTCATGAGTATGTTAATCACATAGATTTCACACGTGTCGTTTAACGTATGGCCAGCGGAGGAGCCAAGACCTTTACACGCTACAAGTCAGCACAGCCCCGGTAATTCTAGTAATGTGAGCGTAACTACACCTGCCCAGAATTGCAGTATAATCTCCAATTCTGGATTTCTATGAGATGAACAAAGAATTAAGAAAAAGTGCATCACCATACAGACCTTATTACCATTTCATCATTTTCCAAGGCCAGTGAAGAAAATGAAAAGACAGAAATTATTTTGCTATGTCGAAGTTCTAAGGGATTCAGCCCTAACAGCTGAGGTAAATTAACTGGAATTTCCTATGCAGCTAGTGGAAAATGTCCACAGAATAGGAGGATTTTCTTAATAATGTTAGTTTGACATGAACTGCAGCTACTTGTTTAGTTTATGAACTACACAACTGTCGTTACTGTCAGCCAAATTGCATATATTAGTATGTAAATTAAAAATATACGGTGTAATTCTAACATCTCTGTCAGACAGAATCTTCCCTCTGAAAGAAGTGCCACTGAGAGCGATGAGAAGGCTCGCAGAAAGTGCTTGCACAGAACTAGGTCCTGAGTGCCTACCTGATAGAAACTATTTTTAAAAAAAAACAGCTGAGCCCCATTCTGTAAAATGAGAGATGTGTTGGGATAAACACAGTCACCTAGATCTGTAACATGGCACTGGAAAATCTCATTTCATTCAGTGGGGAAAGTGAATTTTCAATTGTAGCACATCCCTGATTGCTAAAAAAGGTAAGTTACATTATCTGCTGATTATGAGCGAGAAGGCACTACAAATGGAGAGAAGGGCACTGGAAAACTATCATTATTTAAATTATAAAAGTCAGACTGAAATATCAGATTCCTTCACTGCAACCTAGCAAGGACTCTTTGCAGAAAACGGTTAACATTTATTTCAACAGAGAAAATCTGACAGGTTTAATAAAACCAAGACGATTTTCCTTGACTTTTGTGACTTACCTTTTCTTCACTGACTACATCTATTTCACAGACCTTCTGGCACCAAATCATTATTCTTGTAGTCATATTCAATACTTTGAACTAGTTAAAGAGCATTTGTTATGTCATCCAAGTAAGTACCACTGAGCTTTCTCTGGTATGTAACTGTAAGAAAAGAGCCATCATACTGGAATTCGTTACATATAGGAAAAAAATGAATTTATAATCTGCTTTTACAATTAGTACAATACAATAAATACAAAATTGGTTGTGCTAAGATGGACATTAAATGCTCATCCATGTTGTTATTTTTTGATAAAAATTCCAGGGCTTAATATACTATCTTGAGGATCCTATAGTTTATCTAAAGTTTTTGCAACTGTATGCACTATAATTTAGGTAAAAAAAAAAAATTAAAAAAATTTCAAGGCTAAAGATTAGTGTGAATGAAAAAATGGCATACTAAAAATATTTTTTCCACCTGAAAGATGTTGGATTCATTACCCTGGAAAAGGATATTATATGTTATTTTACCTTGAGAAGGTAAAATCAGGAACATAAGCTGCTCACTCTGCCTTTCCAATGTGCCTTGTACCTCACTTGGCTAGACTGATGAGTGTGATGAGAGCACTGAAATATCTGATGCTAGAAAGCTAGGAACTTTCATTAAAGCCTAAACTGACTGCATGAGCAGGCTGAAGGAGAAACATTCTGATACGCAGCAAAATTCCCTTTATGTAAGTAGTTAATGGGGTATGACATGAGGTCACACTTAAAACAATTAAACAGAGTTTTAAAATTTAACAGGGCTGGAACACTAGTTGGAGCATATTCTGTTCAGCACTTCGCTGAATTAGCAAATTTTGACAGATTATTGCTTTGTGGGTATTTTATCACAGAAAACAGAGAGTCAATCTGGAAGGTTTTACCTTTTCAACATGTGCCAAAAACTGAGAAGCGCTGCGTGTTGTGACCCAACACATTTAACTTCTGAACTGCTGCTGTGGTGCTTCATAGAAGATTCAATTCAATATTCTTTTTTTTTTTTTTTTTCTAGACTTAGAAAAGAAAACAATACCATCTGTTACTCCGACTAAGATTCCCAGGAGGCACCATGGTTGATTTTAGCAACCATGTATTTTAAGCTTTCATTGAACTGAATAGTCAGAAAAATGCAGATATGCATGGCCTCCTTCATACCTCTTCCATCAGTCATGGAGGCAATGACTTTATGTACAGACCCATTTATATTAAGTCACTCTCCTGTTTCAGGAGATGGAACTGTTTGGTGGCACAGTAGATTAGCAGTGTCTCTAATGATAACAGCAAATGGTTACAGCAATGAAAAAGAGACCAAACCTGAACAGCTCTTCCTACATCGAGTAGGCAGAGGTATTTTCTACATCCCTGTGTAAATTCATATCCTTACTAGATCATCTTGATTTCTGCATGCCAAAAAAGAAATTGCCATGAATTTTGTCTGGCTTAGGAAAATATTGTAAAAGGAAAGAAAAAAAAAATCTTAGAGCCTCAATATTTTACATGTCTGCAAGATTTACATTCTCCTCTCCTAAATTCTTATCATTAGGCATAGAGTTTTCTATCAGCTTTCGTCTTCCATATGAAGATATTATGTCTATTAACATCCCAATTGATAAGGTGCTTCTACCATTGAAATCTCTTGGGTTTCTGGGCCAGCTATGGAGAATGCAGCTTCATGCAATCGTGGGCAGGAGGTAGGCTGGATGGGAAAGCCCCATTGGAAGATCTGAACAGCAGGAGGGCATGAGCTGGCAGGAGGGAGGGTACAAACATCAGGGAAGGAGGTCTGTTTTAAGGGGTGAGGTCACATAGCAAGAGGAATGCACCTGGGAGAACAAAGGCAGGAGGAAACAGGTAGCAGCCATGAGATTTTCTTTCCAAAGACTAGAAACAGTTGAGTGCTGGAGACTTACAGAGGAAGAGTTCGAGCATCAACAGATTATAGAATACATTCAGCTTGAAAGTACTTGCTTGTTTTTAATTTAAAATTTAGTCAGTTATTGGGAAGCTAAAACAGTTTGCCAATACTATTACCAGCAAAGAACTGGGATAAACTGGGCTGTATTTGAAACCAATGATGCAAGTCAGTGCTGACTCATTATCAGACACCGGATAAGTTTGGAAATCAGACTCCCTCTGTGTCGTTGTCTGAATCTTGGCTATTAAAAGAGAATTCTTAGGCACAGTTCATAAAACTAATTATAAAAGTCTCCCACTGAAAAGATTTAAAAGTAAAATAATCCAATAATTAGGATTAAGTAGGTTGGCCTTTGGTGACTAATCAGCATAATGGAAACTAGTTATGTGGATGGCCAAGGTACTAAGCTAAGAGGAGGCTTCTGGCTGGATCTGATGAAATGCATTGGCTGGAACAAGACTGGTTGCTACAAAATATTTAGAACATTGCTAAAAAAATATGTAAAAGCCTCATGATTTTTCTATGCGTCTAGGTGAAGTGATTCAAATTTCCCAGAAATCAAAGTGAAGCACCTGTCTTTCAATAAACTACATTTTTTTTGGTCACAATTATTTTCAGAAACTCAGGCTCTTTGCTCCTACATATTCTATGTTTCTTTCCATGGACAATAATATAATTATTAATTTTCTTACTACTTTACAATGCAATACATGGAAAATGAGAGAAAAAAATAGGAAAATAATATAACGGCAAACAAAACCCACCAGCACCACATTCAAAGCCTTCTTCTTGATCCAATCAAAAGACATACATACCCTCTCATATCTCTTTTTTATCTTTTTCATAGTTCCTTGATACCCAGTCTGTCTTCCAATCCAGCATAGTAAAAACATAATATGGGAAACACTTGACATACTTTCTCATTTGCTCAATGGTGACAATACAAGGGAAATTACCCTTCTAATATATTTGAACATTTAGCTTATTATCCTGAGTGCGTTTTCTCCCAAAGCTCAATTTATTAAAAGAAAACACATCTTTCTATGATGAACTGCAAAGGGCAAGAGGGCAAAATTCTATAATTAAAATTAGAGTGGCTTCGTGACTCTTCCCTAGCAGAAACAGCTTCTAATGCAGCAGAGTTTCCCGAAACTTTCATTGCGTCTCACTCACCCGCAAGCAATGAGATTTTCACACATGAATTAGGCTTTTCATTTGATAACACCAAGGTTACAATTTAATGCTACCCCAGTGGGTTGCTATTTGGTCAAAAATGCAAGTTTGTGAGCAGTCTTCAATCATTATTTTTTGAAGGCAGTGAAATTAGTGCTTGGTGCAGAACTTCTGGGAGGGAAGGGGGACGCTTGGGAATCCAGCGGAACCACTTCCTTGCTGACAGTGTTTGCTTTCATTTTGAATGTAATTAACCACATTTTCATCATATTGGGCATCATTATAGGTTAAGGTGGGTAAATCATCTCTTCTAAAGTGTGGAAACTGTCCCCATATAAGCAATTCACAAATGACCCCATAGCAAGGTGATGGCACATGACTCATCTAACAGATGGGAGAAGGTGGACACATAACAAATCATGTGTCCACCTTCCTAGGGAACCAGCACAGAGAGAGGGTTAAAATTTGGGGCAATTCAGACATTTTTCCTGCAGAGTGGATCTAGGATCTATAGTTTAAATGTTGTTTCGATGTGGTAACTCAGCATCTCAGAGTTGGATAGATACATCTAGATTCAAAACCTTAATACTGCCACATCTGTAGCTGTTTTCCTCTCTGCTTCCCATGTAAAACGTGTTACCCTACCAGACCAAGGCAGGGCATCGTGGCCCTCTCCCCTGAGCTGTTTCCAGTTTCATGACTTTGAGTCTAAGAATACATTCAGATGAAGGAAGCCAGAAGAAACCAGCCAGTTTCCCAAGGTATTGGGGATGCCATATTCTCACTCTATCTGGCTTGAGATGTGTATCACAGACTGTTAGGAGTTGGAATGGACCTCAAAAGATCATCTAGTCCAACCTCCCTGCCTGAGCAGGATCACCTAGATTAAACCACACAGGAATGTGTCCAGATTGGTCTTGAATGTCTCCAGAGAAGGAGACACTACAACCTCTCTGGGCAGCCTGTCCCAGGGCTCCATCACCCTCACAGTGAAAAAGTTTTTCCTTATATCCAAATAGAACTTCCAATGTTCCAGCTTGGAACCACTGTCCCTTGTCCTATCATTGGACATCCCTGAGAAGAGCCTGGCTCCATCCTCCTGACACTCACCCTGAACATATTTGTGCAGCAAAGCACAAATAGATGAAATAGCCTGTGGAGGACACAGGAAATCTGTCGCTGAGACAGGAACTGAATCCAATCTTCCAGAGTGTTCATCCAATAACTTTTCATACTCCCCTTTCTTTTTGAGGAACTGAGTGTGTGAAAGGTCGTAGCACCACAAAAAACCAAAAAAAACCCCAACAAACCAACCAAACCCCCGCCCTGTATCTTACAGAATCTGTCTTTTTATTGGAACAGCAAAGCGTTGTCCAAAGCAACCTTCCAAAGCAACTCTTTGGCCAGAGAGTTAAGAGCAATCCCAGTCAGTTTACTTTCTTCATCATCAATCAAAAGCAAAGACTTTTCTAAGCAAGTTCCACTACTGCAGTTGCAAAGAAGGAAGTCCAGAAGAGCTAGAACATTTCCTACAGTTAGACACAGTTAATTCATAGTGAATTATCCTCACTGCATAAATGTCTGTGCAAATGACAGACTTTAATAAGCCTTCAAAGCTGACACAGTATTTATCGCTGATTAAATTTTTAAAATCAAAGTAACTATGGCTTTCACAGACATGTTTAGATTAAGACTGACACTAACTCAGTGTATCAGTTTAATTCATTCACAATTATGCAGGTGCTTGGGCAGCCTGTACTTCAGTCATTTAAGGTTAAATTGGGACAGAGAGCCCATAGGTCCATTTTGAGTAACGAAGCCTTGGGACACTCTTAAGGTCTTTACAGACAGTGTTTTTCAAATCTAGAATGTTCTCAAAGCTTTTCTCTGTGTGCTGTGATTATGTCAACTGTTCTTGCTGGAAACAAGAAATAGTATACAATCTGCAATGAGACTCTGTCTAATACCTAACATGCCCAGGAGGGAAAATTAAAACTTTGTGAAAAATTTCCAACTTAATGCGTATGATTTTGGAAATAAAACATTATTGTTCTACTGTAATTCTGTATATAACAACACAGACCTGAAACTGTTGTATGGGGATTGATGCATATCCAGAATAAATCTTATTTTTGTACTTTAGCCCTTGGACAAGAAAGCACCTGGGAACACTGGGTGCTGTAGCCTTCCTACTCTGGCAGGGGGGCTGGACAAGATGATCTTTCGAGGTCCCTTCCAACTCCTAACATTCTGTGGGATTCTGTGATTTCTGGATACCATTAAAAAAATAATTGCAATTCTTCTGTGATGAAAGCAGATTAAAAGAATGAAATTCCACAGAGGAGTTGATATGTTATTGACCGTACTTCATTAATATTTTTTTGCAGTACTCCAAATGCACAGAGAAGTTATCAGAAATTTCTTTTTTCTTTGTAAGGGTTAGAAGGCATTTGATCATAACTGCTGAAGTAAATTGGCATTTCAAGAGCAGCCAAACAAAAATGCTGAAGGCACAAAAGTGCTTTGATATCCTCAAAATCACAATTAATTTCAACTACATAAAATAGGATACAAGATGGTATGAACCATTTGTTATTTGTCATCTACTGCATTGGATTAGAAATGTATGGTATATTTCAGTCAGTAAAGTGGAAATAGAATTTGCTGTAAATGACAAAAGATGTTAAAAGATTATAGGTAAAAGGAGCAATAGGAGAATACGTATATATATTTCCTTATCAAAGTATATGATAGCTTTCACTTGGGCTGACTACAAAGACACTTTATTATACTGATTTGTATTGTTCAGACAGAAAAATTCTAGGCTAAACAGAAGTTAGTAAAACCCCAAAGTTATTACAGAAATTTATGTGGCAATATAAGAAAAAAAAATAAAAAGAAACACAACTCCATGATATGAAAGCCACATGCAAAGTTTTCTGTGAAAATGAAGTTTCATCCCTTTGTTTTTAATTTTACACGTAGATTCGTTAATTTGCTGGTCCATATCCAACAGTTGAAGATGACTACAGCTTTCCTCACATTGCCAGAAATTCCGGAAGAAAACTACCACTCACCTCATATGCCCCTTGCCAGACTTCAGAAGGAGCAGATACAATTTATTTCATTTTAAATCAGAAACGTTATTCCCATATAGAAAGTAAATTTAAAAAAAATTGTATTATATATGTACTGGCTACTTCCAGTTGTCCCACTGCTGGTGAATAGCTTTTCTCTTTTGGTACTTAATTTACTTGAAACTTAGTGCAGATTTATCCAACTCTTTTTTTTTTTTTTTTTTTTATTTTAACAGTTCAGGGA
>VXBZ01010931.1:1068008-1185251 GCA_013399135.1 Heliornis fulica | reverse complement strand
ATATATATATATATGCATACATATGGTTCCTCATTTCCAGAGGAGCTCATACTAGCAACAGAACGTTGGTAGGAAAGAAAGATGGAATTATTTTACGATGCTCTAACAGACTAGAGTACATCTCGTCATGAGCTACACTTGAGTAACAAACTAATAGGAAGAGATATTTAAAGACTGTTAAAAGTGCTGATATTAATGACACTATATTAATCAGCACTAACAGATTAGGTCCCATATTTTGACTATTACTTTTACTGGATCTGTTTATAGGCAGTCTTCAGATTCTACAGTGCACAGATGGAGGACAAACTTTAGAAAGTACTTCATTAGCCTAGTTGATTTTATTAATAGTGTATGATACTGTAACATCTAAACATATAAAGGAAGATTAAAGATTCTGACATCCACATCACTGGAACTAACAAACAGCAATTTTTTTTTCCCTTCTACACAGACTAATAAAATATTTAGAATAATTACTCTGCAAATAGTAAAGAATGAGAACTGCTAATTGCATGAAAGTTAAAAAGCTATGTCTCTTAATTAATAAACCATAGAGTCTTTGACATTAAAATTTATAATCTTTAAGAGAAAAATCAAGTATAAGAATATATAACATTAAACAACACACAATTAACAACACTTTATTTTCATTATCTTGGGCCACAATTAATGTTTTCCTTGCAGTTCATCTTTCTATTTTGATAGCTCCTCAGACTACTTATGTAGATTAATTCCTGAAGTATTGGCATTCCTTATTATGTGTTTCTGAACAAGCCACTGCACAACACTGACATCAATGAGGAGACCTATTCACTGACCTCCCAGAACTAGATTTGTCTGTCCATAATGTTACATTATGTATCTGGGCAATTTGCCACAACTGATAAAGGTTATGACATTATTGAACACCTTCCTATCAACTGAGGACATAAAGAACTGCAACTGTCATGCAGACTGATGAAAAATGAGGCAAAGCAAACACAAAGCATGCACATTTGGAAATGAAAGACCACAAGGAACCTACAGTCATTCTCTATTGACAGGCTACAGCGAACTGCACATTTATCAGAGTTCTATGCGCCTTAAAAATTGAGTATCATGCATTTTTTTCCCCAGGGAAAAATTAGAGTTAATTAATATTAGAAGTGTTTATTCTACTAACAGCCCAAGATTTTAAAAGAAACAAATACTGCAGAGACTGCCTATGCCTTTCAGATTTCAGATTTTGGATTTAGATCAAAATGTGATTATAACTGTTAATGTTTTACTTTTAACTAAGTCCTCAAGAACAAAATTAGAGTCCTCATTTGATCACAGTACAACTAAAAAAAAAAATTATGATGCAAAAGAGCTTTCATGCTTAAGCAAAAATGTACAGCCCCACTGATGAAGTCTTTGTTTACTGGGACCCAACACAGGCAAAATGCCACTAAGATCATTCTAAGGCGTTCATTTATCCATACATATAACACTACACAGATACCTGAATGAAGAGAATGGAGGAAACACTTGATAAGTTGAAAATGTGCCTTTGTACTTGTTCAAAGTCTTATTAAAATATGCACAGACATTTTTTATACACACTAAACCCCATGATTCTTCAAGGAGCACAAAATATGTTCGTACAGATACTGGTTACAGTCTTACCCACAACGTGCCCACGGCTGCCCAAGAAAATGTTAAAACTTTTCCTGTAGTTAGGGATTACCAACAGGTGCAGGATTTTGCACATTCTAATTTTCCAGAAATGCACTCAAAATGTAGAGTGTGTCATTTTCCACGTAGTCTATAACAAAACACATTTTTCCAAAATCTTACGGTAAAAAGACCTGAGCTGAGCCTTCAAGCAAGAAGTCCAGCAATTAAAAGCTGAGCAATAAACTACAATGAAGCAACACTGGTAGTTTTTAAATCACCTATAGTAATTGACATAAAATCAGTAAAAATAATCTTTCTTATTTAATGGACTCAACTGAATTAAAATAATGTATGAAGTTCTTTTTGGAGATATCCGATGCCCAACGTTAGAGAAACACCCTTTCAGTTGTTCTAAGGCTAAGCTCCTTGCTCATCCTTGGTAAACAAATCATAAAAAAATACCCCATAGCACAAGTCCAGGTGAACTGTGAAAGATTAAACTACTGGTACCAAAAAGTGAATGAGGCAGGGGGCAGGGTGGGCTTTTATGTGTGAAACCGTTGTACTTCTTACCTCCAGAGCTTTCAAACGCTCCAACAGCAATTTTGTCTTTTCTTTTTCCTCTTCAGTGGTGCTGCTTTCAACTCTTGAATCTTCATCCGCTGGTGTGTGAATTTTTTCCATGCCTTCTTTACATTTCCTACTATCTTCTGACAGCTTTTCCTGAAATGATTTTTTAAAATGTCATTACTCACAGGTAGAAATGAAGTTAACTATGCAAATGTCTTCAAATCTCCCTCGTATATGAATGAAAAAAAAGACAGAGCAAGTAGATAGTTACGTGATTACAGTACAAAATAAGTGGAGTCATGAAGGGTCTAGGAAACACTCTGCTACGCCAATTCTGCAAAAGTATATGCACAGTTGAACTGCTACCTCTACTTAGAGTTTCTAAAAAGCAGAACTCATCATCTTTTTAATAAAATAACTTGCATTTTCTTTTTTAGAAGTTACAACGAAAATTGAGCATAACTGCTTTCAATGGAAGCATTTGGAGATATAAAGCAATTTATAGAGGAAAAGCTAACATATGTTCATGCCTAATGTATTTCACCTTTCTTCATCTAGAGCTAATATTTGAATTACTAAATAATGGGCTGAGAACCAAGCTACAACCTGAATACTGATTTATGATCCACACCAGTACAGAACTAGAGAGAATACAACAAAATTTTCAGAAATGCCCCAGTGTATTACAAGTGAGTCAGATTGGGTTGTTATTAGCTGCTGCTGCCGAGTGGACTGTGGCTGCTGAGTTTTACAAGAGGTCTATAAAAATCACAGGACTGAACGGTGAATCCTACCAACTCCAATAATTATGTGTCCAAGCTCTGTGTTGAGAGAGAGAATGAGAAAGAGCAAGCAAGACATCGAGGCCACAAACAGGCAAAGTAAAACACTGCCCAAAAGGACAAGGCAAGCATAAGGGGGAAAAAGGGAACTCACAGATGTATGGAATAAACTGACATCTGAGTGCAACCTGAAACTGGACAGTCCTTGTAAATCACCTGCTCTAACTCTATAAGCAGATGCAATGCAACAAATTAAAAGGTTAAGAATGGGAAAGGGGAGGTAAATCAACATTAAACAATGGGGGTCAAGAGAAATCTAGAGGAGTCCTTTAATGAGTATTTAGGGGGTTTTGTGGTCTTTTTGATAATTCTTATATATAAAGGCACATACTTTCACCATCTTTGTGTTAGTTTGAAATGAGATGTATTTCCCATAACTACTACTGAACACAAACTCTGTCTAAGCATAAAAATATGTATTTTCATGAAGAACTGATCCAGCTTGAATAGATGTGCAAATATAACTCTTTGAGAGCTAACAGCAAGACATTATCTTAATTAAAACCCATAAACACAACTGAATTAAAAATCAGCACTGTGAATCACATTTCTAACAATGTCTTTTTAAAATATTCATTAGCTCAGAAATTGACTATTACTATGTTAAAACTTTAATCAAGAATCAATTTTATAAGCTATGGGCTTAATCACTGAATACTCCTACAGAAATCATGAGGCACGGGTCTCATTCTGAGCCTCAAAACATCAAAGTCAGAGAGCTGCTCCATCATGTTTCCAGCATTGGTGCTATCCTGATCACAAAGAAACCATAAATATAGTAGTTAGGGGGTTTGGTTTGGTTGTTTTTTGTTTTCTTTTTCTCTTGCTTTCTACTTGCTGGTGCAACAATGAAGCATCTGTTAAAGTGCCATTAAACCATTTCCCCTTCTAGTTGCCCCTATGAGTGCATTGACACAGAACACTTCACAGAACAGCTTATGCCTCTCCCCCCTCCCCCCATATTTCTACTCTTCTTGTGTTACTTCAACTAAAGAACATATTTTGAATCTTCTAAACAGTCTCTGCTTTATGCCTCACATTGCACAACTGAAAGCAGGATGGGTTTTCAACCTGAATAGCAAAATACTCGCCAGGTCAGAAGTCCAGCAAAGGCAGAGTAAATGCCATCCTACCAATCAATGCAGTTTCCTTTCTGTGAAAAGATAATACAGAAATGATGCTCTGGAAGTAATTTGGATGGGTAAAAAACCCAAAAAACTTACAAAAAACAAGCACCAACCCAGCTCTTGGCCTCCCCAGACCAGTAGGATACATGCCTGGAGCACAAGAGGATGCAAACACTGCAGTCCAGTGAGAATTCTACAGTAAAGGCTCATCTACATCTCTCATGCTCTGTGTCAACACAGAGACAATAAAAATATTAAATGCTCAAATTTTACTAAATGGAAAGTAGGATTATAGGATCATAGAATATTCTGAGTTGAAACTATAAACCTGTTCCCACAGAATTAATGAGAAACTTGCAATCAAGTCCCACATTGTATAAGCTTCTCAAGTGGGTTTAAACTGTCATTGGTTTGCTGAAATCAACAGTATTCTGCAAATCCAAAATGACATCCTGCCCTGACCATTACTGCTACGTATTCAGTTTGTTGTATAAATCAAACAAATAGTGCACTGATGATGAACCCTTTGATCAAACACTATAGGCCCTATCGCCAATAGAAAACAGCAGATGAAAACAGACCCTGCAGTCTGGAAATGGGAAGCTTTCTAGAATCAATACAAAGACATAAATCGCCAAAGACATTGATCTATGAAGCTGTATAAGGCAGCAACCTGACTGAGACTTATCAGAAGGCTGGTTTTCAGTTAGATGAAGCTGGAGGGAGCAGTATAATACTCCCGCTTTCCACTAATAAATACAAGAATAATAAATTTAGAGAGCAGGAAATCCACCTAAAATTCCAAATGATAATTTACTGGAATTTGTAGAATATAAAGAAATATGTAGAATATAAAGTCAAGCTTTTCCCTTTCACACACCTTTCGGAATACTAAAGAAGAAAGTGTTTTCACTGTTTATAAACAAAAGAAGTAACTATAGTGATAGAAACAATCACCTGGAAGCTTTCACAAGATAAGAGACCAAACTGCCTATTTCAGAAATTGCCTCCTTCTTCATCCCAAGAAATGCAAAAGCATACTGAGCACCTGGGCAGAGTCAGTCATTGGGGTGCCCCTTCTTGTCACCTTTCCAAGGAACACACACGTGTCTAAGGAATACTTAGTCTGCTTTTTCTTAACCATTTCTATTTCAGAAATCATTGTACTGATGTTATCATCAGTTTTCTATTCTGTGCTCTTTCTTCTTTCATAAGATGCTTTCTAGGAATTTACATACACCAAAAGAAAAAAAAATGAAAAAAACCCCCACTTTATTTAAAATATTTGAATTTGTAACTTTGATATTGTGCATTCCAACCATTGTTGGAATAAGGGCTCTTCTCTGGTAGTAAAGGCAAATAAATACACAATATGAAATGATGATACAGTTCTCTGGGTAACTCATGTTCCAATTTTTCTTAACCTGAGGTTTTCCAATGCAGGAACCACCTACCCAAGAAGCAGTCTTTAAGAAACCAGAAGTCATTAACAGAGCTAACCAGCAGGCTGGTTTCCACAAGAGGAGGCCAATCAGAACCAGCACAGCACCTGCCCAGCTCTCAGCAAGGCAAAAGTCCTGCCCTGGGGGAAGGGAGTAGATGGAGCCAGGCTCTTCTTGGAAGTGGCATGATGAAAAGACCAGATATATTGGACATGAGAAATTGCAATCAGGTATTAGGAAAGCTCTGTTGTTTTTTTTCTCCCATGAGGGCAGTCATAAGGTCACTGGAACAGGCTACCCAGGGAAGTTTCTGAACAAGAGAAATCACAAAGTTCATCAGACAAGTGGCAATAATAACACCAAAGAGCATAATCTAATCCTGTTATAACTGGATCTGGTCATTACAGCAGTGATTATAAACAGATCTTTCACAAGGGCATGTGACAAAATTCTACTTGAAACAAATAAGAATTTTAAAAAAAGATCAAGATCTTTGAGTTGCTCATCCAGTGAGTGTTGGATGACATGAATTGCTTGTCTGGAAATAATAAGAAATAATTAGTGATGACATCTTTGTTTATACAAGTTAAAGATCATTTTAATGTGATAAACACAAGTCCTCCAGAGAAGTGAAGTGTTTCAGATGCAATGTGGTAAAGATAAAAACCATCTCTATTTCAATTTGGGATGTCAGATTCCAATTCCCAAGTGTTGTTCGCTTTCTGAATTCTTTTAAATTCTTCAGCTTCTGAAATTTAGTAGAGACAATGGCTTTTTAATGGTTACAAATTCAAATTCTCATGCCTGTGATTTTCCAAAAACATACTTTGATCACATTTAATGCAAGAATAAAATATATGTAGGATTTATAATTAATATTAATTATAAGATTTAACCTCATTAATCTGTTTAAGCTTGCTCACAACCCCTTACTTGAGAAAAAAACCCTAAACCTATTCACAATGTAGCTATTAACAGATCATATACAGAGTTAATGGTAACAGGCATCCAAGAATCCAATCAATACTGAACTGGCTAACTCAGCATCCCAGTGCTTCCCATGGTGTCTCAAGAGCTTCCACTGGACTTTCTAATTGCCACTTACTAAGCAGTTAAATTTCAGTGACTGAGTTTGGTGATGCAGGTACACTAGACCACACCTCTAACACTCTCCTGCTGTAATAACAGGACACTCTTAACCTCCAAACCTAAACGACAACTTACCAATCCATATACAGAATTGTTTATGTAACAATAAATTGTGACTGTATTTTCTTGCCAGGCCATCCTATAGTCTTGATATATACTTAGATGATGTACTTTCAGTGTTATTTCCACTGCAGGCCTCCTAGTGTTCAGGACTATTTTTCACTGAGAGGGAGTGATAGGAAATGAGAATTTTCAGGCTGTTGATGTAGATAAAAACTGCAGATGAGGGTTTCTTTGTACCTTTATGAAAAAAATAGCCCCAAGCTATGCACAAGTAGCTCAGTTTGACTGCACAACCTGAAAAAAAGGCACCAGTTGCTCCAAGGACTATTGACTTAAAATTCCAGCAAGTTTAAAGCTGTTTTCCAGTGGCAGCTTCCTCTCCTCTCTCCACCCCACCATGAACTTTTTCCCTTATTCACGATTACACTTGTTTGCAATGGATCAATCTCTCTTAAATATGCCCTTTGAAATTTGGTGCTATCTATACAATCTATTTGATTCAGTGAAACCTGAGATGTATAAAAGATACTTGTATGTTAAGTTTGAGTATGTGAATTAAGACTGATGATATCCCAGTTTGTCCTGCAAGATGCTTGGTACAGGAGTAGTCACTGATATCAGCATGACGTGAATACGTATATTGCATCTGCAACTGTAAAAAATAATTTCTATTTATTTATCTATCTCCTAATGGGAATCCCATTAAACACCATGACCCAGGTCTGAAAAAAACCACCCTGTAACTGATTAAATAATTGGTGGGGACAGGGAGGGTTGTGTAAAACCTGAAGTGTAAACTAGAAAGTGAAATCTAGACAGTGCAATCAATTATTTCTGAATATAAGGCTACAAATATGATTTCTCATTCTACTTTGTTCACTTCTATCTTTGTATTCATAGATTCATTGTTTTCTCTTGCTTTATTTTCTCTCAGTGGAAGGATGGACTAAAATACAGCTTTGCTATAGACAGCATGACAGCAAGTGTAGTAATAACATACTTTTGTTTAGCTAACAGCTTTTGTTCAGAACAAGCTGACCAGAATTGAAGGAAAATAAAGAGATGTACATATATCACAAGATTTTACAGAAACATCCCAAATTGTTCATAATTTACTGTTTTCAGGAAAAACCCACACAGAATTCTTCCTTTTCATTTCAGGATTTCACTTACAAACTGAACAGAGCGAGCAGCAACATTCCCTAGATTAAATACATGTGATGGATAAGAGAACAAAGTACTTTCTTTATGTTTCTGATATGAGCCTCCTACCACTCGCATATCAATCTAAATGTGCTACGTTTTATTCTTCACGAAACACACTTCTCCCTAGCACAAGCTACCACCCCTATTGAACAGTTCTGCAGTAACATTAATAAATTTCCTGATGATGCTTTTATTGGCTGTTCTATGTATCAGAAACATCTATTTCTTTTGAAAAAGTTTGGATCAGAAAGGACTGTAGGAGAAGAAAACCTTCACACTGAAGTTCACTATTAAGGGTGCTTATTGGATCGCAGCTTTTTGTCTTCAGGTCCCCAGCTGAATGTGGTACCACAGTGAACTGCCAAAAACTGCTGTTGTCACCATCCTGTCTTTAGTGACTGGATATTCACATTATCAACAGCACCCTCACCCCTGGCACCCTGTCTGTGGGAAATGCAAAGTGTGCCCATTGCAGAGGTGACTCTTCCAAGCCAGGTTCCTGGCACGTCAGTGGCAGGAGCTCATGGGTTCTTTGCTCTAGTGCCACTTCAGAGTGGAAGACTTCAGCTTCACCAAATAGCAAAGTTATCAGCAGAAAAAACATTGTTTTAGAGGATAAGCTGTTCCTTCTTAATGTATGTATACATGGTATGAGGAGGAGAATATGCAATATGCTTTTTCATGCTGATATTCTCTTATAAGTTGTTTCATTATAGTACCATAATTAGTCATCATCTTTCCTTCAAGGAAACCTGCATGCACTATTTAAACTTTTCTGAAGGAGTTTGCAAGTATTAAAGTAACTACACTTGACTAAAATGATAGTGTTAAAATACACACCTTTGACTAAAGAACAAGCTTTAGTCAAATATTTTTGCCAAATATTCTGAAAATTAAATTAAGTAAATTTTATGTAACAGCAATTAAGGGAACAGAACTACTCTGGCTAGAAATTGCCACTTCCCTTTGCAGCTCTTTACTTTTTTTTTCCCCCAATTTTTTAAAAATAATGTCTTTTCACTACTTGGATGAAAGCCAAATTAGTCCATATAATGAAATTAAATACATTGAGTGGTTCTTTTTTGTTTTGTTTTGCTATTTTGGGGTATTTTTGCCACCAGAAAGCCTCTTAAGTGTTAGTCTCTGCTAAGTTCCTGTTTTCCATGGGTGGATTATTTAGGGAGTACCACAACAAAGCTCTAAAGTACACAGGTAAAGATGAATATTAACTAACATTTTGGAATGACAGCAATATACTAACCAATCAGCTCTCACTATAAGCAGAAGTGTAGAAGCGGACCTAAGACATTACCCATAGGATCTGTAAAAACATCTAGTATATTTTTACAAAACCAGGTAATTTTCTGCAAGTACTATGGAATGGTTGGTTTTACTCTCAATCTTGCCAGGAAAACTTCTGAAAGAACCTCAAAATGCATCTTCACACAAAAATACAATGTAGGAATCTATAACGCATCTAATACAATGTTGTGGATCAGATCAGTTTAGATTAAATATATTTAACTGAAATTAAAATATTTGATCAGCAGTGAAAATTCTTTCCAAAATAAATATCCTGATATACTGGAAAGTGCATTGTTCTGTTAAAGTAATTTTCAGTGAGAGAATGCTTGCGAATACAGCATAATCCTTTCTTTTTTCTTCTCAGAAAATTAGCTAATTGCCCCTCCCCCCCCTTTTAAAATCTAAAAACCCCATTGCTTTTTGTTTGTTGGAAAACATAAATGAATCATAGTTCAAAATACATAATGAACAGAATCTTTGATGGAGATGTGGAAATAGGGAGAGTGTAAATGAACTGGCCATATATAAGCCTCAACCTTGGGATACCAGGGAATACAAACTGTCCCTATAATGTTTCCATCACAATTCTTCTGTCACTAAACAGCTGAATGCAGTAATTTGTCTCTATTTAGTATTTCTTATTAATTATCCTTAATTAGGAAATGTCATGGGTTAGATAGATGGAAATGATTCTTATTTACTTGCCAGACCCTCTTGCCCAGCCAGAGCCTCTTCAGTACCAACCCCAGGTGGGCAATAATGTGTTGTGCCAACAAAGCATGTCTGGACCCTGGCCGGGATCTGGACAGGCTACAGAGAGGCAAGACCCCCTTACTGAAACCTTCCTTTGGCCAGGAGTCAGGAGCCACACTACAGACCCGGGAGCCCTAAAAGCAGTTGCCAGGCGGGAGATGAGATCTCATTGCTCTGCTGAAAGACAGAGCAGGGCTGGGAGAGACACCAGGTCCCATGCCAAGCATGCTGCAGCACCTGCACACTTGCTTGCTCAGGCAGCCAGGGTGGGCTGCCCTCAGCCTGCATGCTGGCACAGCCCTGCTCCTGGTAGCCCTGATCTGACCTGTGTGAGGAGTACACACATGTGAAGAGCAGCAAGATGGCCTTCACATCCAAGGATACCGGAATCTCTCCAGGCAGCAGATAGATTACCTTAAAATTGGTATCTGCCATAAACTCCAGGAGATCATTCCAGTCCCCTAGACCTACCGAGCAGAGACGTGTCACAGCTAGGCTCTTTTCTCTCAATGCATCTCCTGCATTAGAAAAAGAGCAACCAGAGTAACACCACTAAGGGCAAGATTAAGGTGGCAGACAACCTGCTGTGCATAAATGGGAAATCCCTGTATGCACTAGGATGACCTGTGTCAATCAGGCTGTGAACCACATCATCATCTTGCTTTCCAAGGAGTGTCTCTGACTGTCCATTACGACCGTTTCGTATGTATACGGTTCAGGCAATGTATATGGGCTGGTTTTTGTGAATTCGTTCCAAACGTAAGAACTAGAGGAAGATATGGCACAAGGGAGAAAGACTATTTTAGAGGAAAATCTAAATGAGAATTGGAGTCAGTATAATACATAATGGCATCATCAAGTCTGTCACTCTTCACCTCGTTACTATACATACATATATATAGGATTCTGGGAAGGAAAGAACAGCTTGGTTTCTGAGAGACAAGCACAAAAGTGGCACATTTCAATTATGCGACTTCATCGTGTCAGACACAACTCCATTCCTTTGTTACTGTATTACAAATATCAAACCCACAAAACTATTTGCACACATGTTCCGTGCAACAAAACTGTAATTTTGGACTGTGTCTGAGGAGCACCATCACTTCCCTGGGGGGAAAGAATCCAACCTCAATTTAGTTAAATATGGGAACAAATATTTACCAGAATCTTACCAGAAAAGCCATAAGGACTCAATTGTTACTGAGATAGCCCTGGATTTTTCTGTATGGAAAAGCAGTCCTACATCAAATGCTTCTGTCCTTGACAGACCGGGATTGCTGGGGGAGCTCCCATGAGTACAGGTGGTTTCTCTTCTGTTCTTATCTGGGATGCAGAAAACAGCTAAAATCTTCTCCTTAGTAGCTTAGGAAGCCTGGCTGATTCAGTCTCCTGTGTGAACTTTCAATGCAGAGATGTAAGCTTAATTTTATTTCCTCTTTCTGTAATAAAAGCTATCATTAACAATCCTGTGTGGATTGCAGCTAGGGAATTCAATTGTGCCTTTTTTCAATTCATGGCCATGCCTTATGTATAAAATGCTACATATCAATGGCCTGAACATTAAGCTTGTAAAATTTTGTGTTAAGATAAAATTATATTGCCAATATATAGTTTTTCTTCTCATGAAAGAGCTGTTGACACCAACGGCTGTCACAACAACTGTTCCATATTCGTGTCTCAAAGCACGCAGACACAAAATCAGGTTGATCTGGCCAACAATGCTACCTGAAATGTGCCTGTGTCACCTTCTGGAGTCACACCTCTCTGACACCTGCTTCAGAAAGCACTAGGCAAAACACTTCAGACCTCATGACTGAGTGCTATAAGTCGTGTAGAACTAGAATTGGTTTATCTTCTTATTGTGGTTATCAGTATTGAGTCTTTAAAGACAAATCTTTCTTAGCTTTGGGTAAGCCAGTCATGTGTACACACATCTATATCCAGCAAGAGGGTGGGAAATGGAACTGAACTTTGTGTTCAAAGCTGCTCCTCCCATGAAGCTGCTGTGTGAGTTAATGATTGCACGGGTGGTGACGCCCTGCAAAAGGGACAGGTGCCCCATGAAGCTCTGTGCCATTCTTCTCATGGTGCACACTAATGTTTGAGAAATCTCTTCTGAAGTCATTATTTCTCAAAATCTTGTCATCTTTCCAGAGTGAGAAAAAGAACAGAGCCGAACCACAGTTGCAGCACTTAGATTGTGAGAAGAGCCCATCCCAGTGCTTAGGCTGCAACTGCTCAAACTGTCTGCCACCACTTTGATGTCAGTGTAATCAGATGAGTGCCAAAATGAGCAGGGAAGCAAAAATGAGACAGGACACATACCACTTTCAGAAAGAAATGGAAGGACTCAAGCTGCTCCTCTCTGTTGCACTCAGGGCCAAAGAAACATGAAAAAGTGTGCTACTTTTTAAGGCTACCTGTAATCACCATTGAGCCTTTGAGCCAGACCTGTCATAGATACAACAGCACTGACCTCAGCACAGGGATGGTTCTCCTGGACAAACCCCCTACATCATTACTCATACATTGCACCCTCTTGGATCTGTACAATCTCTCTCTGCATGTTCCATCACGATGAAAATCCCTTCTGCTAAAACATAGTTTAGACCATGTCAGCTGGTGAGCAAGCAGTCAGAGACACTCTGCACTAGCACAGAAGGTGAGGGGTCACTGAGCCTGTGGCTTTAGATTGGGTGGGCTTCAGGCTGTCTAAACTCAAGATTTCAGTTCCTGCTGAACAAATCAGCGTGCCAGTCTCCCACAGCAGTATTTGTTTGGAGTTCAAATCTCAATGCAGCACAGTGCTGTTTTGAAAAGTTTACAACCCTTGCAGTCATGAGTTATTTACCTAAGTTTTTCATAGGAATTCATGTGTCAAAATGCCCAAATTCCCAACAGTAAAAACCATTTCTTTGTAATACAAGACAGGATAGCCCCACTTGAAGACCATCCAAGCTCCACTCTGAAACTGCGTCTTTTTCTATTGAAAGTACTTGTACGTTAACCAAACTCCTTGGAGGTTGTAACCTTTTCCGAGTTTACAATGAAATATGAAGAGCCTTTTTAAATAAAAAATTCTTCAGTATCTGGCTCAGTACATATAACAGTCCCTGTTATCACAGAAGCAGCAGTTCATATATATATTGATGACATCTTACATACACCTGAGATTAAATGATATGTTGTTATCCTTTTACTGACAAAGGTTAAAGATGGGCTGATAAATTGAATTTGCCAAAGGAAATAGAGAAACTGGGAGCAAAGGAAAGAATCAAACCCTAGACTCCCAAATACATCTTTAAACAACAGATCTGACTGCACCATATCTGTCCTGAGCTTTAGCCCATGTTGACAATGCCAGAATTATAACAAATTGTGAACTTAAACCAAATTTCTTCCTCAACTATTCTGATCACTGTACATTGACATAAAGACAAAAAGGAGTTAATAAAACAACACTGAAATATTGTGTGTGATCTGTAGTCAGGTAAGACTCTACCTAGTTATCCAGAATTGTGATCAAAGAGGAAAGAGAGTCTGGTTTTTGATATCCATATTACAAACTAAGAATCACAGAATAAAGTCAGAATCATTGAGGTTGGAAAAAACACTTAAGATCATTGAGCCCAACTGTAAACTCTAGAAGGAAGGTGTGGGGATGCTTGTTTTGATGTCTTGGGTTCAAATACAGCTCACAGTTATTTCTGGGGCTCATCTTTCATCTTAGATACAGTATTTATGCTTTGAATGAGAATAAAAGTAATATATGCCGTATTGGTTTGGCCTTTCACAGTCTTACTTTTAGGTGGACAGTGTGTTTTGGAAACATCATAAAAACTCTTACATACTAGAGTGTTTTAGTCAAGTAAACTATTAGGCAAGACGTATGACGGTTCACAGCAATTCAAATCACATACTGCTGTCTATATTTATGTGAGTATTCATTACAAACATTTTCTCAGTTATTATTATGTAAAATGATAGCAGAAGAGAATTTTCTTCACAGTCCTGCTGCCAAATTCATTTACCCTAAAGAAATCATATAATCCATCTCTAAGTCCAACAAATTAAATTTCCATAGGGCAGCTATCTCTGTGGAAGGGGGTTAGAATATTTTGCTTCAAGTACAAATGCCAGCAAGACCTAACACCGTACTGCAATAATACTGCATGCTCTGGGCTCCATCTTATTATTATTCTTCTAACATAATCACTATGCAACATTTAAAGTTCATTAGCAAGAATATTTATTCTCGAGTCAGGCATATTGATATTATAATAAGAACTCAATTTCATACATCCCAGAACAAGAATTAGATTTGTAAAAAACCAAATATGTAGACAATGGTCAATAGATCAAAAACATTTATTGCACAGAGGTATCTTTTATGACTATTCAGATATTAATTTGAACAGACTTCACACACTAAAACCAACTTAGCATGGTGTCAGACAATATGAGACATATGATAAGTCACACTGGAGATTGTTTGGGCCATGTTTTCATTTCTTAGGAAATACATGGCTGTGGAACCACACTAAAACCTGATACTGAACTGCACCCAGTACTGACATATAGTTCTGATCACGTCATAGTTATCACAGAGAACAGTTATGATTCAGACTATGTTCTATACGGTAACTTTGATTGTAGAGGATGTAGAGATTTCAAATCAATCATAGTATTTCTATATTCAATAGGTTTTGTGTATGTATATATATCACTTGGAACTCAGAACATAAAAATATTTTTTCACATGTTTACTCACATCTGTACTTAATTTCCAAGCACAGGATGATAATATGGTTATCATGTTCCCAAAACCATCCGTGTTTCTAAGAAACATTACCCATGGCATTCATTCAAGTTCTATTCCCATTTGTGAATTTCCCCTACAAATATCTCAAAAACCTGTCTGAATGTATTTGGAAAGACACAAACAAAATGCTTCTATTTCCATATTGATGCCTCTTGACAAACCTGGACACAGCATTTGCATAAAACACTTCACGTACTTGTTTACATGTTTTCCATGACTTCCACACAGTTGGTTTCAGTAACAAGTGAGTCATATAATGTTTTGTTAATACGTTTTTCAATGTTAAAATACTCTGTAAACATTTTAGATAAGCATTTTAGATCACAGATTCTTTGCCAATTATTTGTTTTTAAGAACAATTAATTTGTTTTCAGGTAGTAACTTATTACAGGCAATTATTGCTATATCACCTTGCATAGTTTTTACTGTGTAACTGAATAACAAACACACATCAAGCAAATGTGCCTCTGACCTACACAGTGGGTAGCCAACAAGAGCAGGAATACACTGGTTTGCATGTGAATAGAGACATTCCTCAAAATTCCTTGAAAACAAACTATTTGTTCAGAAGTTTGTCATAGAAGTGAACAAAAGTGATGTGAGGATGAATGAGTCAAAGAAACATTCAGAAAAAAACACAATGTTCATGGAAGTGTTCCATATTTTAGACCTGGTTTACCAATCAGAGACTGCTATATGATGCAGTAGCCTAGCTAGTCCTCCAGGAAAGGAGTCATGCTTTTGAGTCATGAATGAGGAAAAAAAATCATAAGCAAAGAAAACTACATATTGTCAAGATGGAAAAATGAAAATAATTCAAAACCAAAGATGCCTTTGATATCATGAGTGAAACCATTCCCACGAACCAGAACAGAACAGGAAGAGAAGGAGCTGTTATGCAAAGTGAAGTACACCATTTAAATCTATCCTAGAGTAACTGGTATGTGGGTGGTTTAAGGTCCTGGGACAGAGATGGCTTCACTCTCTAAGTGAGCTAAGCTCAGGTTTGGGGAGTCAGCCCTGACTACCCCCTAGCAGAATTAAACCAAAGCCCATGTCCAGAATGAAGGGAAAAAACAGGGTTAGACAGCAGTTTGCTAGGTGGAGGGGCTGTTTGCTCATTATTAACCAGGTAGAACTGCCCTGTTCTTTTGTTGCTCAGAAAATAAACCAAGAGATTTGAAACTAAACACACCTTGCTACCCATTCTCCTAGCTGGAAGCAGACAAAGTCTATGTCCGAATGGTCCCAAAGGAAGAAAAGAAACAAAACCCCACCAATAAACCCAAATTCTCTCTTTTTATCAAAAACTAGAGAAAAGAAAAAAATGAAACAAAATATGGAGGACAAAAACCCACAGAGAAATACACAAGCACTGAAATCTGAATAACTAGTTTATCTCCCATATAGACTCCACAGCTAATTTTTCCCATCTCAAAAGAAAAATAAATAACCCTGAAACTCTCACTTCAACTGAAACCAAAATAATTTATTTCTTTTCTTGTTGAAAGTATGAAAATAAAACCCAAAGAAGCTAAAACCTAACTGTGGTACAACTTTACTGTGGTTTCTAAGGTAAGATAGCATACTGAAAAGCAGATAATAATATCATTTTAGCCATCTTTGACAAACAGAGAGACTGACACCAAACCCACTTCAGAACACCCACTGTATGGTGACAGGCATGAGCACAAGCATAGATGTAAACTCTGCATCCCAAAAGTGTAGTGAGCAAAGTAAAGAGACTTTTAACATGTTTTTAAAAGCACAATGTTCTATTATAACTTCCACAAAAAAGTATAATTTGTCCTGAAATTACATTTTACAGGATATCATTTTAACAAGAAAATTTTATTATTTTGGAAGGTTATTCTAAAAGATTCTTTTCCCTTCAATCCACACTTAAAATAAAAATTTAATTACAGTGATAAATACTCTTTAATATAGATTTTTGTTTAGCTATATTGCTGCAATTTTGATTCCTGGGTTGGAAGAATGGACTAATCTAACTAGGATTTTCAAAATGTGTTTTATCTCAAGGATCACTACCTAGTGTAGACTTCAATAGATTATTTTAGGATTTTATATCTTTATAAGGAAGGCTCATTCTGTTTAAAAAGATACAGGGTAGGACTGAACTTTTTAAGAAATCATGTGCAAAATATCTGATTAACAGGGATGTATCTCATTCCTGTTTCCAGACACTTAAATAGTCTTTCCACCCCCTCAGGTTCACTGCTTCCAGAATACAGCAGTACATCAGGAAAATGTAAAACTCTTTTCTTACAAACAGCATAAGCAGCATAAGCAGAATTGGTTCCCTATGAAAAACCTCTAAAGTCTTTGGTCTCTTAAGTTCTGTCCTGAGACACTCTACTCCAAGTGATGCTGATAAAACATAACTGCCACAAGCAGTGGTAAGATATGGAGCTTGAAATAGAAACCTCCCACCAAGTAAGAATATGAGAGGACAAAATTATCCACCACAACCTGAAGGGCAAGTTGTCAAACCCATCTACGTTTTCTAGAGATGCTGGAATATATTCCTTGAAATATTAAGTGCTTTCATAGTCAAAACTAGCTTCTCTATCCCCTATTAACTGTGAGGAGCAACAACTGCAGATAAGACAATGACAATAAAACCAAGCAAACTTAAAACTGAATTGAGAGAATACCTTATAAATGTAGATGGTACCAACCACCACACACAAGTATTTGTAACTGAGGAATAGAACTAATGCCAGACACATTTACCTCAGTAGTGCAACTTTTGTTTTAAAGAACTTCTCTATCACACAAAAACAGGTAATAAGTCACTAATACCTGATATACCTTCATGATATTGACAGTTCCTTCTCCATTCTGGCCTGAGGATCCTTGGCTCTGTAGAAGATTTCTCACCGTCTCTTCCATTCTAGAGAATGAAAATATTTATAAAAGTCAACCGTGTGGAAAAAATAAAAATAATTTAAGAGTTGCATTCAGTGGGTTTGTTCTTTACAAGAGGTTAATGCATCCATGGCTACCATGGAATTAATATTTAAAGACAGTCCTGGCCATGTAATATTCTCATAGTTCATGTTATGAATAACACATTAAGGGCACTCTTTTATCTTGTGAATATGCACAGTAATTAGTTGCACTGTAAAAATCCTACTGGAGCTCAGTTAAAAAAAGTAAAAACAACTGTGTGCAAGAGACATCACCTTGTCACCAGTGTAACCAAACACCATGATGAAATTACTGTCATTTAGGAACAGAATCAGCCAGATTAGCAAAGAAAACAACCTGCTGGATTTCCAGCCAATTGTCAGTTTTGTGGGATTTAGACAGACTGTCAAAGACATTACTAGTATTTACTCTCTCTGTTAGAGGTGCAGTGGTGTGTGCCAGTACATTTGTTTGTAGAGGCACAGCTGCTGAACACGTTCACCCTTCTCCGCCCTTTCAAAGGGGTGTAAAAAGCAAGTGTAGGCTACAATCTGGTGCTACCATCTCATGAAAACGTAATGAACTTCAGTTCTGTCAGTGAAAGCAGGAAGCTTTGCACTTTTATTTTAAAAGGTGTTAATAGACACCATCAAAAGTTGTCTTTGATCTGCATGCATTCATCAAGCACGTTAAAACCCAACACAATCCCTCCTGAATGCAGGCTGGACAGACTAAAGAGCTCTGCTCCTTTGCACAACAGGATGGCTGGGAATAACAGAAGCCACCTACAAAACACTGGTCTCATTCAAGGTAGATCAGAAATTAAATCCATGGGCTTAGGAGACGTCACAGAGGCTGCCCACAAATAAAGGGTCTGGGACTACAGCTGGCTTCAGCTCTGTGAGTGCTGGTAAGAAGAGGAAAGGGATCAAAAGCCAGCACAGCAGTGATGGACACAACAAAGATGATGGGTTTTACAAAACATGCCAAGTGCCAATCCCAGCTGAAGGTCCTCACGCTTCTCCCCACAGCCCATCCCCTCACGCATACTCTCCCACCTGTGCAGCTCCATGAGCCATGCAGACCCAATGGTCTTTCACACCCTCTCACATCTTCTGTGTTTTTAATGTGTTCCTTTAAAGCTGTTTCCATCACTTGACAGACTCAGAAGACCAGCTAGGCTGGAACAGAGGCTGGAGAAGGGGAACTGCAGTGGTGTGGGTATATGGGTGACATGAAGGAGGGAGAATACCTTAAGCCATATTACCAGATATGCTCTACATTACAACTGTGACCTTGAAGAAAGAGACGTTATTCCCTGGCATATCAGACCAGAAACTGCCTGCTGTTGTTTATTTCCACTGTGTTCAGGGAAACATGACTTGTATGTACCATTCTTTGCAAACGCAATTGAGCAGAAGAATTACTCACAGCATATCAATTTTTTTTTTTTTTATTTCTAAGGTAACAATCCCATGAGGCAGCAAATATTAGCTAACTGGGCTGGCTGAAGAACAATAACATCTTTTTTATAACCTTCATATACTTTCTGTTCTTTCAGTCGTATCAGAATGAATCTTATTGACTAATTTAGCACTATTATGAGGTTTCTCTAGGTTTTCTCCTTCCACAGTGGCCACGCTACTTTTCAAGAAGCCGACACTGGGCATTCATTCTACTCAGATGAACACTGACATTTTACTTATTCGTATGATGGGTTTTTGTCATTGATGTGTAGACTCCTACATTGCCAGAATGCCCACAGAATAGTTGGACCATCTGTTGACCAAATGCGAATAAAAACAAGCCAGCTTTAATCTCTAGTGCAGAGTGTGGCGCAGTTTTTCAGTTGCAGATTGGAGCCATTTCTGCTTATTGGCTGACCTCAATCAGATGCCTTTTCCCCCGAAGAACAAATCATTCTAGTTTTTAATATAAATTCCTGTGCAGTCCTAACACAAGATTTCATTTCTTAACATGCTCATCACTTAATTTTTAAATTAATGATGTATTAGGGGATTTTTAATTGTCATGTTTATATATGGATACACATTTCCAACTCCAGTCCTCCATAAAGTTCTTAGAAATGAATAAACAAGCCATAAAGGGAGAAAAAATAGATTCAGCTATCACTAAAATCAGAGTTTTTTTGATTTAAGCCAAATTGCATTAATCAAAATATAGTCTAGTTGTATATTAGTATCATCAGTTAAACCAGCTCAGAAAATTTATGATGTATCCTTAAATGAAGATGAAATGACCTCCTGAAATCAAATTCAGATGCTCTGTTTTGGACAACAGGCCCATCCTGTCGCCTAACAGGAACTGGAGAGCAGAGTTTCACGTGACAATTAGAAACATCAGCAGAGAAATTGCTATGCAAAAGAATAACCTGTGCAACATAAGAATAAGCTCAGCTAAACACAGTCGAGATTTTGGATGTTTTCTTGTTTGCAGTTATATGGAAGTTTATAAGAGGAGACTGCCATAAAACTGAACTGCAGGCGTAACAGAGACACTGTGTGGTCATGGCACTACATAATCAGCCCTGAGAGGATCCTACAAGCTTTAGGTACCCATGGAATATCTGAAATAGGAAAGAGAAAACTACTTTCTGGTGAAAAAGGGAGGTGAAATACACTCAAATTTACTGTGAGGCTCTGATGGTCAGGGCTCTTACAGTTTATAAGCTGCTGCTTCTTTACTAACATCCCAGTTGCTGATTTTCTGGAAGGACTGCTTAACCAAATGTGGCACAGGACAATAAGTGAGACTGGTTTCTTAGAAACTAGGGTCTTTGAAGCAAAAGTAACGTCACCTTAATTGAAAAGCAATCGTTACATTATGATCTATAACACTCTCCACGGTGATGGTACATGCCAGATAGATTTAGTATAAATTCTTTTAAAGAATGTGAGAATAGTTGGGTGTCTATAAATATAACTTGAAATCCCATGTTTTGCTCCCTGAACAAGGCTTCCAAAAGCTATCTAAATTTTGGAAGTGAAGCAGAAAAAACAGCTTTATGAAAAGCTATTTCTACATATCAACCTATATTTTTCCCTCTTTTGGTAATCACGAAAGGCTATCTTTTCTTGGTCATGATTCTAATATCCAGGATGGATCCACTCCAACATCAAACACTTGCAGATTAGATCTAGAATAGCTATCCCCCACGCGTGTATTCTGCCTGCTTGCTGGCCTAGGATAAAAAACCTGTTTCCCCAAGGATTCTGTGCATCTTATGCAACCATCAAGCTGTTACAACCTGCTAAACAGTCTCTAAAGCTCACCATTCCCACAACTATGTTCTTCAGTCATTATTTAAGCACGTTTATTTTGCCCTCTCTTCAGCATTCTATTTACTGTCTATTCCTCTGATGCACCTAAGTACCATTAAAATTTTGTTACATCTATTATTTTAATAGGAAAGTGAAGTTTTCTTAAAGCTGAAGTGTTCCTTTCAATCTTTTTTTTTTTTTGAAAAAAGCTATTTTCTCTAGTGCAAAAATAAATGAAACACGTGTTTGATAGATGATGCTTAACTTTCTTGACAATATGTCAGGGAATCAGTCCACCAGCCCTAACCTAAGGAAATATTTGTCAAAGCATTAAACAGAAGAAGAAATGAGGCACACTTTGAGACCAGAATCTGTTCATGGAATGTAAGAGTTTAAGGAACATAAAATATTAATGCTACTGCGGAAAGCACTGTCAAGATATCATCTGGAATATTATCTGCAGTTACATCACCAGCATTCAGAGAGGATCTGGCCAAGAGACAGCTCTGAGGTTGTTTAGAGGAATCGAAGAATCTGTGTCATAAGGAAAGAGACTAAACCACCTCGGCTTGCTGCACTTTAGAGACCAAGGGCTTACACAAGTATGACTTCCACAAAAGAATAATTGGAAAAAAAAGTACAATGGGAAAGAAAAGTACATCAATCTCAAGCCAATGATTGGCAAAACAAGATGGGAATATAGTGATTAGAAAAACAATTAAGATGTTTTTAATCATTGAAAAAGCGAGACTCTGAACCAGCCTGCCAGGTAGAGTAATGGGATGAGAAATCTAAACAGTTCTAAGCCAGAGCTGAGCAGTTTATGAAATTAATTACATAGCAGGGTCAAGAGCTGAGGACTTGAATTTATGATTCACAGGTCCTTTCTGCTGAAACAAAATCACTCATTCCTACATGTAAAAAATTTAATTTGTGCCGTGCTGTTGAGAGAATACCAGGAAATCAATCCAACTGTAACATACAGTTATTTATTTTGGTTTTGTTTCTGGACAAGGGGACCAGGGAAAGCTGGAAAGGAGAAAACATCATTCCCTGCCCAGGGATCAGCACACAGATCTGCAGGCATCCCAGATGGCAGAAGGAAACTTCTGTACTTTTGCTGCTACTCAAATCTTGCCTGGAAGCCAGGACCTACTTTCAAGGACCCACTGAGTTCTAGGAGACTTGCTTTTAAAGCTTCCTGATGTTTCTCACAGCTCTGCCACCTCCATCTCCTGCCTGGCCCAGCTGCTGCAAGTCACAGCATGTGCCTGAGCATGGTTACATCCAGGCCAGGGCACCTTCAGAAAACCCACCCGTTTTGTGCCTCTCCAGTTCTGTCATTTCACATGGACTACAGCCATAGCCTATTTTGTTGGGGTTCTCCCCAAGAACAGAGTTTAAGACCACGCAGGAATTGATCTTTCCTCAAATACACTAACATAAGGAGGCAGGAGAGCTCTCTGTGCCCCCCAACTCTGCAGAACCTTCCCCATATATTTCTGATTTCACAAAAAGGTCTTTAAGACCCCTTTCAGCAAGGTTTATTGATCTTTTTCTTTGAGAGACATGTCTTTCACAGTCTGCCACTGTAATCTGACACATGAAGAGGATTTTCTCTGATCAACCTCTCAACTGTGTAGGACATTCCTTAATGTCCGCACTGCAGAGCAAACCCGTTCTCTTACTTGGTTCTCTGCAGTATATCCCTTGAGAGTGATTTGATCTCCCCAGACCACAAGCCTTTCCTTGACAGAACAAGTTTTCCTTGAAAAAAACTCTTCCCATATATCCTGATCTTTGATTCCCTTTATAGCACAGGGAATAAATACTCTCTATAGCCTGTTCTCTGTTCAGCCATGTCCCAGGGAGCCCATTTATGATTTTCCCTCCAAGGGGCAGGTACCACATAGTTGAAGGTATATGACAGTTTCAAACCTTTCTCCATTGACCTAATTCCTTCAAGATTCCCACAGGCTGTCAGATACCTTTTGCTAGGTGCTATCACCTTCCCTTTTCATCACCCTCAAGCTGAGGTGACAGTACTCTGTGGTTATTTCAAATACATGTCACAAGAATTCCTTCAACTTGATACTGACTTACCAAAGGTTTCTAGAGAATCTTACTGCAGTAGTTGAGATTTCTATTTCAGCTCTTCCCAGCTCCTAATGCCATGTAGCAGACACAGGATTCGTTTTAATGACTTAAAGAAAAATATCAAAACCAGATCTTTTTTACCTTTCCCTTAACTTGTTCCACATAATCAAAATGCTCAAGTGGGTATTTTCTTCCAGCTCACACTTGTGAGACAGTCTTCCTGCTTCTCTCCTAGGCAGTCTCCAGCTTAAGACTCTTGACTTGTATTTTTAATTATAGCCTTCCCAGAGATGTGGCCTGGGTTTCAGCTCCCTTAGCTGTCAGACCCCTCCTTACCTGATCATGGACCAACTAACAGGTTCTCACGTGGTTTCTCAGGTCTTTCTGCTCTTGGTTCACACATGAACCAGCTGGCATTTTCACCAGCTGGCTTGGTGGTTTCTTTGGAGACTTCCATCTGTCTGGATTTGATGACAGACTTCTGTGCCTCTGTCCAAGCCTAAGAGCTCTCTCTCATAACCCACAATCCAACCAATCAAAAAGCTTCTGTCTGACTTAGCCTCTAGATATTTGCATGCTCATGTGTACTTTAAAACTTCAGGTTTGGGGTTACCTGCATTTCACTTCCCTCACTGCTTGGTTCACAACACTAGACTTTTCTAAAAAGGGAAAATATCAAAGTGGCTTTATAAGACATAAAAGAAATAAAAGAACCTCATCAGCAGCAGTTCTGGTTCACTGTATCCTTGCAGGAGTGTCTTTCCTTCTACCTGGTTTCAATTAAATTAGCAGCTCTCTGAACTGCAGATGCTGCTGCAGGCCCATCTCCAGACTGCAATGGCCTTCCAGCCACACTGACAGCCCTGAGACCCTCTGATGTCCTCTATGAGCATCCTCCATGGTGATCCCCAGGAAGAAGGCCTCTCCTTCCCAAGGCTGTGTCCAAGCCTGCTCTCTCTCTGCACCTACTCAGAGAACCTGTAGCACACTGTTAGGCCTTTGTTCAAACGGGGAGGTAGCCGGAAGATAGCAGCCACAAGCTTCTCCAAAGAATTTAGATCTTGAAAATGGATTTTCAAGTAAAGAGAAGTGAAAACAGATACATGATAAACTTAAGAGATCTGACAGATGGGAAACACTGAGGCTTTGAACCCCAAGGGGTTTTCTCCACGTTTTCAGTTCTGCTTAGGATATGGCACTGGTACATGCCTTTCAGCAGTGTGCTGGGCAAAGCCTACAGAATGCACAACACCCACCCTTAATATTTCAGTTGGAAAATAAAGTAACAATATCATTTATAATAGCAGCAGAAAGACACATGTATAATGTATAATTTATGTTCATTCTTTATGTTCATCAGTAGCGGTGCTTATCAACCCAGAAATACCAAGGCAAATCCTCCTCCTGTGGTACCATCACAACCCTTTCCTCACCACTGGCTCTGAGCAGATAGTTCAACCCTGTGACATTTGCTAGTGGCAAATCCAAACCGCACAAGCCATGCTCTTTTCACATACTCATGCTAAGCCCTCTTTCTAAAATTATACTCCAACTTTTGCCCGAAGGGAAAGCTATTTAAAGACAAGTAACACTGAAAATAATGTATCTTGTGCATGACTAGGTCAGCAAGTCAGCTAGGGCATGCAAGGCCATGCTTGAAAAAAAACAGATCTCAAGCTCTAAACACGAGTGGAGAAGGATCCTTCCTTTGAGTAGGCAATCTAATCCAGTGCTCTGTCCACTGGACCATACCACTGCTTGAAAATAACACAGATTTGAAAGTCTGAGCACATTTACTTAGTTGAACCACTGACCATTGTACCCACTGGAAATTTTCAAGTTAATCTTAAAGTAATGATTTTGAAAAGACCTCAGCATTGGCCTATCACTGCACCCACACTAGCCTGACTTCTGTTATCAACAATGGCAGACCTGACATTTCTCTGAAACCACTCTAACTACTGTCTGAGCCAGGAAAGGTTGGAAATATTTCCACTGTCTCTTTCAGCCATGCAGATTTCATTCATAAAACTTATACCCACAGTAAAAGGTTTCTGAACTGCAACAGAAACCAGTAGTGATGTTTATTTCTGTGTTGCAGATACACAAATACCATGTGGACTGTACGGGTGTCTTCCATATATAATTTTCCCATATATTTTGTCAGTTGCAGGCAAAACAGAAGTCTAAGAGTAAGCCTCACTGAAAAGCTTCTCACAGACAACTGAAAAGATTTTTCATATGGAAGGACTGTCCTTCCTACAATTCCCTAATAATATATTTGGGACTTTAGGACACGAGATATTTCTATTAACTTTAAGTGGATAAAACCAGACATGTACAGAAAGCTAATTCTCATGTCAGCTTAAACATATGCTCATAAATTCAGACTCTATTCATGCTGGAGGCACCAGAAAGAGTCAAAATGTTTCAGCATAACTAAAAGCATCAGAAAAATGACAGGTAACTATACTATCAGACTGCAAATGTTTCCAGTTTCAAATAATGTCGGCTTTACTTTTTTCTTGTTTTCCACATTTTAAGCAAATATTTGGTTTTCCTTATTTGCAAATATCCAGGTAGATGTATCTAGCAGATCCCCCAAACAGATATTTAATTTTGCATAGAAGACCCTGATACAGACAAACCACTATTGCTTTAAGTTAATTACAGAAACATAAAACCAATCAAATTAAAAAGCTCTTCTATTTTGAGTTACACCTTCAAGGGGGTACCAAGACCACCTTAACACAGACACATAAATTTCTATGTTTTCCACAAATAGCAGAGATACTGTGTGGTGGGAGGCTGGTTTTATGGGGTTGAAGTGGCTACAAGAGAAATGCATGAGGTCATCAATGTGCATTTGCACGTTGCAAGAACAGTATAAACAAACTGATCTTAGGCACTTTCACCCTACACAGCCCATCATGAAGTGATGTCCCTGTCCATGGCAGGGGGTTGCAACTAGGTATCTTTGAGGACCCTTCCAACTCAAACCATTCTATGATTCTATGAAGCTTTCAGGCTCAGATTGCATAGTGCTGTGGTAGACACCAACCTCTGCTGCCCACAGTACCAACAACAGCTAGAAGAAAACTGAAAAGAACAGGGGGGGCATTTGGTGTTCTTCTGCAGAAGTTATCAGCCTCTCTGAGCCCCCAGTGAAGGCTTTCTTATGCCACTGGATTCTGGACCCCAATCTCAAGCTCTACATAATATGAAATTATTATCTCATAGCTCTACCTCTCTGCAAATCTTACTGGGGTTTTGAGGCTGTTCCACTGTTGTAAGCAATACCCTGTGACGACGTGTGGATGTAGTTAAGACCCCCCTAACTTCACAGTATCAGTAAATAATATTTTCTTAAGTGTAACATTCCACTTTTTTAATTTACAGAATGACTGGGATATCCATTGCAAAGCATTGGCATTTTCCAATTAGTGAACAAATGCAGTAAAAATCCAAGGATGATCCATCACAAAGTTGAGTTTGTTCTAACCAAGAAACCACGCTAGCTTTAATTATCACAACTCGGCATGTGCTAGTAAACATGGTTATTCTATAAGAAAGATTGGTGATGTGAAGCCTCATCCTAGAATATACCAAGTCCCTGCTTATTAGAGGTCTGAGACCCATAGCTTTTCTGCTTTGAATATGTAGGTTAACATAACACACTGTGTCTGCATCTTACAGGTGAAAAAACAGAGGCACAGCAAGGTTAACCAACATGGCCAACATCACTGACTGATAGAACCCAGGACACCAACTGTTCACCCAGTTGGGTCCAAGAAGCAGATGACACGTCCTCCACCTTTATTTGGCATGACTACACAAACACTCATCACTTCCCATCAGTGATCTGAGCTCTGTATGTTAAAAATATCAGTAACTTTAAGTAAATTGTCAGTTTTGCTATCTCTTTACTGATATGCTAATGTTTCACACATTTCATTTGAATCGCTTATGCCAGCGCTTGCATAACCTTAAACAAGCCCATCGATCTGGAATGAAACATGGTATCTGAAGTTTTGCTCTGTCTTTTTATCATTCCAATAGTTGTGCTCTTTTGCACTAAAATGAAACCTGGAGGAGATCCAGAGATATTTACACCTCTCTGTTCTACAATTGTTTAGCATTTAAAATTGCAAAACACTTAAAATATATAACACTTCTGATTAAATGCTAGTGAGCATGCATACAGAAAGATACAGAACTCTTTCAACTGACTACTAAATGCTGTTGAATTGTTCAGAAAGTTTCATTATACTGAACACCATACAACATGCCCTGATGCCTTCAGAGGCAAAGACTGTAAAGTTTATGAAATTCTTGCATTCTTTTTCCCTTAAATTGCTTTTTGTGTATTCAGCACCTTAAAAAAACCTAACTACTGGTGGAGTTAATGGGCCTCTAAATAAACAAACTTTCAAGAGTTCCAATTATTACCTCCTGAGCTTGAAGAACACCTCCTGCCATGCAGGCTTCCTGTAGCACTGTCCTCCTGGAAGAACACAGTTTTTCCTATTCTGATGGTGTCCAGCTCAAAAGGAGTTTACATTTCTGATGGACAGCTTCAGTAAGAGCAATACATATCTACTACCAAAGAAACCTAGGATGTAGAAGTAATTATCTTCCAGCCTTAAATTTCAAGTAGTTAGAAAATAACCACAAAAACAAGTCATGTCAAAGACATAATAATGAAAGCTTGCTGGTTGTAGACTTTTAAACCCCAGCAGTGTAGCAAAATGGCCTAAACTAGTAATATATGGCTAGAATAATGGTCTCTAAGGGCTTAATTACCTGTATCATTAGGTAGTGGTAGTCCCTCTAACATTATATTGACAACTCTTCTACAGCCAAGCAGTTGATAATGAAGCAATAAAAATACATGACAACGCACACAGAAGAGGCTAGAGTAGTGTCATATTGAGCATCATCAGCTTTTGTGCCAACAAAAAAGGGCTGAATTAAACTATTTGCGAACTGGTGGCCAAAAAAATCAAGTAGAATCAGATAAATGTTGTCATTAATAGCTTTTAAGGTTCTCCTTTTCTGTATGTGTGCAAGCCGAAAAGAAAATGAAATAAGGAAAAGCAGAGATGAAATCGAGATGCAAATGAGATGCAAGAAGAAAGATATAATAGCTCTATTAAAAAAAAAAGCAAAGGCAAGCCCAACCAACCAATCTTTCAAAAATTAGTTGATCACAGCCATTTTCCATTGTATGAAGCAACAACAGGAAAAAACACACCAGAAAACATGGGCTCAGAATTCCAAATTTATCACTATTGAAGCCCATCTCTTTAAATTGTATTATCCTGGAGATGGACAGATTAAAAGCTGGGGAAAGTTTCTCTATGTGAGAGTATTTGAAATCCATCTCACCTCACAGAATCAGGAGGTAAGTAGTATGATGCCAGAAATTTGCAACGAGAGGAAAGGACACTTTGGAGGGATGTCCAGCTGTCAGAATGGGAAACAAAAAGGTAGAGAGGGGAGAGTAAAGGGGTCTGGAAACACATATCCCATTACTTTGCCCATAAAGTAGAGCAATTGGAAAAACTAAGAAGTTAGAAGAGAGGAGGAGGAAACATGAACAGAGAGGAAAGCAGAGGAAAAAAATCTGAGAAAGCATCTTAAGGAAAAAATGGAGAGGAAAAGGACAAGAGCACAAGACATGAGGACCAGAAATAGAGACAACAGTACCACAAAAGATGTAAGAGAGCTTTGAGGAGGAGAAGAAAAGGAAGTGAAAATTCAAGCAAGATATAAGAAAACAGAAAAAGAATAAAGTGGAACAGCAACAAAAAAGGAAAGCATAGGGAGAAGTGAAAAGACATGTAGACATCTCTGAGGTTCAAATGTTTATTGCAATTATTTGTAATGTATTGATAGCTCTTTTGGAGAAACAGGAGAGCTATTATCTAGGGCTGCCAAAAGAAGATCATTTAAGAAGGGTGTAGAGAAGTGTAACTACAGCCCTAAATGGAGAATCACAACATCACTCCCTCCTCCCCATTTGAGCACTCATTCTTTAATCATCTACAGCACAGCACGGGATACATTTTCAAACTGCTCGGCAGGATTTTAGCCACGCGGCTCCTATTGTGTTTAATGGGAATCCTGTGGACAGAGCTCTGTGTGAAGCTTTCAAAAAGTACTCCAAAAATTCCTAAATAATGAAAGAGTTGAACATTACTCTGTTTACTTCTCATAGGACATGACTAAAATGAAACAAAGGTTAGGTCATTTTTAAAAGTAGTATTTATTGGGAAGCTCGTTAGTGTTTCCTATAGGGAAACTTTTCTTTTGTAAAATTATTTAAACTGACTATTTAGGATTTACTTTTTCCATCATATCTAAAATAGTATTTTCCATAATATCCTAAAACAGGGAACAAAATCAACTAAAACCATGTTTGCTTCAGAGGGGAAGATCCAGCAGTTAACACATCAGCCTAAGATTCAAGAATCCCCTCTTCAAGACTTCACACTATCACAGATACCTTTGTGGCTTTGTTTCAGATCTTCCTCTGAAAATTGATTTAACAGTTTCTATTTCATAACAGGTTTATGATGATAATAAATACTAGGGAAGCATTAATCAAAGATTCATCGGATGCAGAAAAAATGAAGCAATATTAACATCCTCTCCTCTCTACAATCAGGTCTGAGTGAAAATTTTGAGAAATGTAAATTCTTGACATCTGTGTGCTGTAAAGAAAAGACCTTCATATCCGTGCTTTCACCTTTCAGAAGCAGCACTCAGAACAAATACACAAAGATGCAATTTTAATCAGCTTTTATGCACCCAAACAGAAGATCATATTCCATCATCCTTTGGAATATGAACCAAATATACTCAGCTACATAAAAAGCATCAGATATTTCAATTTCAGGGGACAGATCCTCAACCTCCTCAAGCTGTGCAAAGCAGAACAGCATTACTGCAGATAGCACAACACTGGTGCAGTCACTAGGCAAAGGTTTAGGCAAGGAACAGTAAACAACACACAGAGCCTGCACTTCTGGCTTCATAAATGGACATTAGATGCAATATTAATATCAACAGTTTACTATAAACTGTTACCTCATTTGTGCAGTTTGAGATATGGTGAAAGTGGAAGAACCTCTTCGGAATGTGTCCATATATGTTAAGGTATCTTGGAGAATTCGGCTTAGCAAATAAAATTCTTTAGTCATGAGCTAAATAATCACTTTTTTCCCTAGACTTATAGAATAGATACTGGACATGAAGGTCTACTATGAAACCTCAGGAAATACCTGTAACACCAGAAATTCAGCACTTTGCAAGATTCCGAGTTTCTGTCAGTGGAATGCTGAAAAATCAGATGACTCTAAAAACTAATATGTCTACCAGCTTCAAACTTTACTGGCATGAATTACTGCAAAATTCAGTAACTTTGGGCAGAAGTCATACCACTGAACTTAGTTCATCTCATGGAATCGGGGCCTTTATGACTTAAGTAAACAGGCATCATGGATTTTAGCTAATCTGGTGGAAACAAAGCGTCACAAGCCTGTCTTACTAAGAAATAATTTAGTAGTTCTCCTGAGGGACTTTTTTTCCCCCTCTAAGCAAGAATTAACAGAAAGAAAAAGATCCTTTTGAATCCTTAATTAAATATTATAAATAGTTGAAAGAAAAACAATCATTATCTTATAATACTCCATTACAATGCAGGAGACCAATTGTTGAAAAACCAATTTAGATATCCATGTCCAGGAGGGGAAAAGGGCAGTAACAACAAAAGAGATGGAATGATACATGAAAGAGAGGCTGAGTTGAACATGTTGGGAATGCAGGGCAAGTGCTGAATGGCAGCATCTCATAGTACCAAAGCTTTAAAAATTCCATTTGTTCTTCAGGAAGGAAGGACAGTTTATCTTCATCATGAGTAAAAACGCCAGAGAGGGCTGGAAATCTTCTGCATGACAGGGGATTCTATTAATGTGAGAAAAAGCTATGTCAGGTCCTTTTATTTCCATAGCTGGGCAGCAAGAAAGGCAGAACTCACAGCCAGTTACACAAACGCAATATAACCTGTGGGTATGGGAGACATCAAAGACTCCTGCTCACTTGGTAACAACGTTGAGTTTTATGACACAATTATAGTTATTCACTACAGTTAATGTTGTGTAGTTGTAAGTAAAAAAGATCCCATTTATTACTGAGGTGACCTGGAGAGGCCAAGTCAGTACTGTACCCTCCTGCTGCCGCTGGCAAGCTGGGTAGAGGCACACAGCCTGTGCTCTGGCTTAGAGAAACCAGCATGGGCCAAACCTGCCACTACGGGAGCTGCAAAGTTCTTGCCAGTCTAGTTAGCTTTAGATAGATGATGGGCAGGAGGAGGCAGAAAGAAGAACAAAGCAAGAGGGCAAAAGTCATATGAGGAGAGGCTGAAGTCCCTTGATTTGTTCAGCCTGGAGGAGGCTGAGGGGAGACCTCATCACGGTCTATGGCTGCCTGACAAAGGGGAGCAAACTGACAGGTGACGATCTCCTCTCTTTGGTGACCAGTGATGGAATCTGAGAGAACAGCATGAAGCTGCAACAGGAGGTTTAGGTTGGATGTCAGGAAGAGGTTCTTTAATGAGAGGGGGGTTGGGCACTGGAACAGTCTCCCCAGGGAAATGGTCCCAGCACTGAGCTGGATTGAGGTCAAGAAGCATCTGGATGATGCACTCGGTCCCATGCTCTGACTTGGTTGTGGAGCCAGGAGTTGGACTCAATGATCCATATGGGTCCATTCCAACTCTGGAGATTCTGTGATTTCCCTGCTAAAAACCTTCCTCTCTACCAGCCACTGGTTTTGCATTCCAGTGCAGAGTAGTGTGGGTGTATCTGCTAGCTTTCTTCACAGCAAAGACACAAACGCAAGCAATGGCCTCTTGCAGAAAATCTAATGTTGGCATTGACTGCAAAATGAAACTAAAATAAAACTGAATTATTTCAGATAATCCATGTGAGCTCTATTTTAAATATAACTGCTATATTAGTAATTTGTAAATTATCAGTATTTCTCTATTTTGTCTTCTAAACAACATCTTTATTTCAAGATTATTATAAAATAAAGATGCTGACAGTCTTTTTATTAGCACAGTGCTAACCCTGTATTTTTATACCTTTGTTAAACTCATTGGTAATGATTCATTTCAAAGTAATTTCAGATTACTAAGAGAGGTGTAATAGATTTCCTTAATCTTCATCATTTTACACCCTCATTTGCTGCTCATGTTGCTAAGCACATTGTATGTTTTGAGAAATCTCTTGGCCTACAAATGGCACAAACTAAACCTGTTGAGAAGATGAACTTATTGTTTGGAAATGTAAACATGATAAATCCAACAGTATTTGGAATTGTTGAAGGAACAAGGGGACACATTTTGCAGTAAAAGCCACATCCTTCTGTAAAACATGGCCTTTTTTGTTTTGATATTTACAACAATGCATCTTCAAATGGAAGTCTAGTGGGAGGGAGACAAATCTGTATCTGGTTGGGTGATCACTTGCAGTGTTTGACTCCTAACACTGTTTGCTAAACACAGACCTTTTAAACTTTGAGAAAATATGTGTTGATTTTATACATTATATCTACACTTCTTTGAGCAAGCAGAAAGCTGTATTTTGAATTCATTTGGGAGCAAATCTTTCCATACGATTTCATCATTTTCCCTGATGAAAAATTGCACCAAGGGAGAAAAAAGCTATTGTTAAACTGATAGAAAAGCAATTATCTACTCATTTTATTACTGAGTATTATTTAATAAGAGGCTGCTGTTGTTAAGAGTTGTTTTAAGGACCTGCTTACACACAATATAAAGACAAAAACAACCGGAGGAACCCAAGTGTTAGCAAGCATGAAGGGCTGAAAAATGGTTGATGCACCCAGAGGTTTAACTATTATCAGTAGATTTAAAAGGAAGATTGTACCTCTAGTATAAAGATTGTACCTCTAGTATAAACATGCCTTGTCATAAATTATGGGTTTCAATTTTGAATATAAAAATAGTATAATCCTATATCCCCTGGAATATCTGATGATACAAAGACACCTGATATTCTTTTACTCTTATAACTTAATTCATTATTACAATCACATAGTTAAAAATTCAAACATGATTTTGAATTGTTCTAGGCACCAAGAGTTTGAAGAGTATCTTACATTTTTATGAACATCTGCCCAGTTTTTCAAAACTAGCAAGTGGAATGTATATGTTGTCTTTTCTGGATCTACTTTTCTCAGGCATAGGTTTCACAGCAATAAATGCCCACCTTGGGAAACCAACGACATTCTAGCAAACCATTTGTTGGGCAACAAAGAAACCTGAAATAATTCAGCACTTCTTACACTGTTTTGTCCTAAAGCTTTCACATATTTGGTAAAAATAAAAGGCACAGGAAAAGCTGGGTAACTTGCCTTGAGTCAGTCAGTCCGAAGGGTTTAAACTTCCTTTCATATTTCAGACAGCAATATGTGGCTGGGTTAATAATTCAGTCAAGAACAAAACCCAAGGGCCCAGCTTAGTCATTGAATACCAAGCCATACCAACTCTACTTTGACTCCTATTTTCTTTAATAATTTAAAGGCATTCTTTTACATCTTAGTTCTTTATGTAGGCACAATACAAGCTCTATATATTTTGGTTTTATCTTTTTTCTGTAATCCAGATATTTAGAGTGTAATGCAAAGGTGAATTGTAAGGCGTTTTTTGTCTAAGGACTGATTTCTTTTTTTTTCTATGACTTTCCCTTACATATAAATAGCACATACAGAACAGAAACAGAAATAATAAACAAATAAGAGTTAATTATTTGTTCTGTCTTAGTACAGCTACAGATATATTCATAGTATGAGAGAAACATATAGTAAGATTTACAGGGAAGTTGAGTAACAAGAAAGCAGCTTGCTTCTGAAGTTTGGAGTGGTTTTGGGCTTTTTTCACCAATTAAACTTTCAGGTGAGTGCAAGAATCATATTCAAGTCAGATGCATGCACAGCTGGCTACTGACCAAGCTAAGATTTCCCTAGTCAGAGCAACCAGCCAGTCACTACACAGAGGGAGGAAATGCTATGGATGTATATGAGCTGTACCAACAGACTTAACTGCTAGCATATCCACAGACCTATTATATTTGTCATGCTCAGCATTTAACATGTATGCCCAAGTATTACTCCCAAGAGTTGGTATGCAGTTGGAGTAATTTGGAGTTCAGTTTGGAACTCAGATTCCAGGAAGAACAGCAATCTGAAGCCAAGACAGAATCACAGTATGTCACAAGTTGGAAGGGGCCTCAAAAATCATCTAGTCCAACCCCCCTGCCTGAGCAGGATCACCTAGATTAAACCACACAGGAATGCGTCCAGATTGGTCTTGAATGTCTCCAGAGAAGGAGACTCCACAACCTCTCTGGGAAGCCTGTCCCAGTGCTCCGTCACTCTCACAGTGAAAAAGCTTTTCCATATATTCACATGGAACTTCCTAAGTTCCAGCTTGGACCTGTTGCCCCTTGTCCTATCACTGGCCATCACTGAGAATAGCCTGGCTCCTCCTGACACTCACCCTTAACATATTTATAAACATTAATGAGATCACCCCTCAGTCTCCTCTTCTCCAAGCTAGAGACCTAGCTCCCTCTGCCTTTCCCTATAAGGAAGGTGTTTCATCCCTTAGTCATCTTGGTGGCCAGGCAGGTAATAACTCTAAACTACTCTGTAAGGGTATCTGATCTTTAACACTAATTTAGACATATAGTGTCATCCCTTACACTGAGCTACCTGTAGTGTCTAACTTAGATCCAAATTCAGAGCACTTAAGTCTTGGTCATGGCTCTACGTTGCTGCTAAATTACTGCAAAGCACAGTTCAAGTATAAGCAGAGGATGTGTGATGACAGTGAGGGTCACACCATCCCTGTCTACCCCCCAGCAATGCCAGATACAGTCATCACCAGTAAACATGGGCTTTACATGCTTTACATGCTTTAGATAAACCTGGTGCCATCACTACAACACACAGCTGGATTAAGACAGCGGTTGGCATCATGAACTCAGGCTCCTCACGTGAACTTTCAAAGGCAGAATTACTCACAGTGGGCTGAAACCACAAAACAGGTGTATGGATTATGGTCAGTGGAGAATAAGATGTCACACTGTAGTCAGAAAGCAGTATAAAAAGATAACAAAAACTCAAGCTCACGAGGATATGAGGTGATAGTACAGATGGCACCTCACAGGAAAACACCCACTTTGAATGCCATTAACATCCTGCAGGATTAACACACATGAACAGGCAACCTGAAAGTCTGTTCTGTTCAAAGAGTCAGAACCACAGCTTACACATCCCTCCCAACAGGTACTTCAGGAAGAACACAGAGAAATCCTGACTGGAAATTGCTTTGATACTAGAAGTCTGCTGAGATAGGATTTTTATATAAATTCCATCAGAATGCCAAATACTTAGCTCCTTAAAAGAAACATTTTGTTTAGAGAAGTGATGCAAACTTATTCGAATTAATCACACTTAGAAAAGATTTTTCCACTTCAAAAGTGGGGGGAAAACTGATACAGCTCACCTAATATAAATCTATGTCTGTGTGTCCCTTTTCCAGTAAAGCTCAAGAGGAAAGTATAATCTTCAGTATCTGCCTAAGTTGATGTGGAACCATCAACAATTATCATTTGGGCAATGGAGGAACGTTTCATCTCCTTCTGAACTTGACTTGAAAACTTATATTCAGTATATTCATTATCCTATATCCATTTCATTACATAATAACATTAATATTGTGCTGGGTTAGAAATGCTTTCTTTTTAAATATATGGGAAAAATGTTTCATTTTTTAACACTTAAAAAGAGACTTAATTCTCCAGAAGAAATGAACAGGTTACCATCAGATTCTAAACATACATAAACACTGGGAATCCATATGCATATGTAAAACCAAATTTAAAAAAATAATCATCCAATGCTATATGAATGTATAGTAATATATAAATTTCAGAGTACTGGAACTGTGGAAGGCTGATTTTAAAGAAAAATATTTTAAAAACTGCAATCTATTCAAGTTATGGAAGTTAAACTCACACTTCGCTACAGAACTGCTAGTTCCATCAATTATCATTAAAATGGCATGGGAAATATTTTTTTTTTTTGCTACTTTTCACCCATATTTACAAAGTTTGCTTGAGGATTTCAAGCCATGCAGACTGCTCAGATTATACTGCATCACAACACTCATGATTTATTAAAACTTGTAAGTACATATGGTCACCTCTTATAAAATGTACATTGCACAAATTTAAGATAAAATACAAAATATATAAACAAATAATAGCTAAAGTTTTATGAACTATAAATACAAGGTTAGTAGCACTTCACTTCTGCAAGATAAATTTGACATTTGGACAGCTTAACAAATCCCAGCCAGAAAGGTGATGACCAGGGAATATAAACTGTCCATTAACAAAAAAAACCAAAACCAAACCCCCAAATAAAACAACCAAACAAAAAAAAAGGCACAGTAAATCACTTTCACATGGATTTCTCAAAACATTGAGCTACCAAAAGCCAATGCTTCAGAAAAAACACTGGATATTTAATAAAAAGACATATACATTAAATATATTTAATACTTTGTGGTGAGCATGCCTACATTTCAGTCTTTCTATTTCATGATGCAACGGGTATCACAGTGGAAGCCACTCACGTATCTTTTTAAAATCATTGCCTAATTCAGGCCATCTCCTAGAATATAAAGATTAAAGTAGAGTTCAAAATGGGTTCTCAATTCTCTTCAGTAAGATAAAGTCCAAAGGTAGACCTGGACAACTGAACAGCTAGCTGTACACACTGACTACTGGAAAACAACATTTGCCAATACATACCTGCAATGTTAAAGATCTGCCAAACCCTGTATGAGTGAAAGACACAGAGGTGAGGCAAGATACTATATGGTTCAAGTTATGTGGCATTTTAGTGATTAGGACTTTATTTTATTTGGTTTTTTAAAAGAACTTTTAACTCTATCTTTGCTACTTGGCAGTTTCATTGCTATTTTGATTGAGTGTCATTTACACCACCACATCTGCACATTATCCATCTGGCTCCAGGGCTTCCTTCTTGGTGCCCTATTTTTAAATCTCCATAGAAGTTCTGTCCCTGTGCTAGATTACTGTGCCTAGTGCTGATACTGCTACAGACATGATACGCAGATTTAATTTACTTAAATCCTGAGCTACCCTGAGTTTTTGGATGAACTTAATGTTCTTTAATAAAGAACAAGCAAAGATGACAGAATTCCCATTAATATAATTTTTAAAATTTTGCTGGACAGTTTTCCTTAAATATTTAGACTGCTTTTATTTCTACAGTTAAGAAAATGGTTGTTCAGAGAATTAGCATTACTTTCACAAGAACTTAGGACTGTACTTTCTTTTTATCTAATAGTTACCAACTGAGTATACCCACCAACATAAAAAGCAAGCTTGGGGATCTTACTGCAGTATTTTCCTAAGTTGAACTAGGTAAAACATGGCTGCTTCACTTTATATTCCTAAACTTCAATAACACATTCTCCAGGAGATGTTCTGACAGCCTATTCTGCATCATCCTAAAGATTTACTTTGATTATCACTTTGTTGAGCAATGTATTATTATGAGTCCAGTGCAACAAACAGTGAAGTACAAATTTTCAAAGTTTACACATTCACACCAATTTAACCAACGATTCACACCAGTTTAACAGCAATTTACAACTTTTTCTTTTTAAATAGAGAGCCCTTTTGTACTGCTGACTTGTTTGGTCCTATACATATATTACAAACAGAAACACTCTGCTATTACCCATAAGGACTACTGCAGGAGTGATCACCAATACAAAAACACTCTAGGAGGCTGCTACCTTTTCTTTTATGTTCATCTTTCACTTTTATAGGTAAATATTGATTTGTTGAATGTTTAAAAATAGTAAAAATGTTTTAAGAGTTTGAACACAAGAGGAAGTAACTGCCCCACTTTTGGTCCATCCTCAGCCTGTGGTCACAGGGTGACATCCAACTTTCCCCAAGCTCACTGCACAAGAAGCTTGCTTAGAAAAGGAGCTGGAATTAAGTCAATACTGCTGAAAACTACGATAAAAGATGACATAAGCACTCCAGAAATACTTCAAATGTTAATTCTTCAAAACTGACAATTAACAGAGACATAACATCTACAGACTGAAGCTTTAAAATTACTGAAACCTTTTGTATCTACCCTACTTGTGGGGAACATAATCAAATAAATTCAGTTGTAATTACAGAGGATTCAGATTCAATTTATTTTTAATTATTTGAAATGTGTACACACTCCAGGAAAACTTAATTAAGATGGCTCTGCCAGTTTGTTTTCAAATGAGACCGGTAAGTCAACATTTAAGATTATCCATCAAAACAGCCATCCATTCACTCTAATGGTTCTGATTAATGAGTTATTACAGTCAATTCAGATCAGTAATAATGAATAAAATTGTTCTCCAGTTGTGTAAGGAAGATCTGATCTCCCAAACAAGAGAAAGACACTGCTGGAATTTTTTTGTTTCCCTCGCTGGCTACTACTTTTCAATTAGGATAGCACACTAGGTTGTGGGGATGCTATTGCCGCTGTGTTCCTCAAACAAAACAGACTTCAAGTTCTCTGGATTCCTACAAGAAGCAGAGTATTGCAATAATGCAGAAAAAAGATGTTTTGACCTCAACTTCAGCAGTAATACGTTGATTTTAGTATACTGGCTATTTGTAATAACATTAAATGGGAATGACTGTCTGGCTTGCCTTAAGCAAGAGAAAGAGAAATCAAACATAGTTCAGAAAAAAAATCCTTCATGCATGGAAGTTACAGTTTGCATTTTCTCCCCTTCCTTGTCTTCCTCTTCTCATCCTAAATACCCTTTTTCTCTCTTTCTCGGAACACAAGACTAAACTGCTGTAGAATAAACAAGTGTTTCTGACACATTACTATGATAAAGGGAAATTTTTGAGCAACAAAATAGATTTTTCCTTTAATCTTGGCATTTGAAGAGGCAAAATAAGCTTCTTTTCCCACTACCTGGGATATTTTTGTAACATCAAAATCATTAGCATATTAAATCTACTGGGTTGATGACAACAAATGTAACAAGACCTCAGGCATGAACAGGAGCCTATTGTACAAAAGCACTTCTGTGAAGTCAGCCAAAGCTAAATCCTGGGGTTCAGCAGCAGGTCAGTACACAGCTCTTTCCAGTCTGAGCAAACAATTGAAAAAGAAATCAGAAATATCTGACAACCTTGTCTGAAATCCTTATTCAAAACATACTGCTAGGAAACCCAACCCCTTTTTTAATGGGATCCCTCTCTCAGAAGTATGACCAATTGTACTGTCCATGTGTTATGCTTTCCTGCAGTAGGTGCAAGAGACACTTCAAAAATATTATTCCTATAATAATTTCCCCAATTATAATGAAATTATGTTGTAAAACAACAGTATTTTATTCTCAGACTGAAATTCACATAGCATTAAGATAAAAAATAAAAATAGAATCCTTCACTCTTATTGGTTGGTCATTAGCCTCTCCAAATCATCAACATCCAAATGTGGTATAACTCACTTCCTAGATCTCATTTTGGTCAGTTCTCATCTGCAAGCTCTCTGCTCATTTTTCTATCCTCAATTTTCCCTTTTTTCATAGAGTCATTGGCTGGGAGCTATTACAAAAGTTTTGGGTTTTTTTGTCATTTCCTGCAAAGTGTCACAGAGGTCATTTAGTTTCTGCAAGAGTAGCCACCCTGAACAGAAATGATGCTGATAACAGGTAAAGAAACTGTGGATGGCCTGAGTTCAGTGGAACACAACCAGATTCAGGTCGATGTTTTGGGTGATGTAATTTTACTACCAAGGCAAGTACCTTGCAATGGCAGTAACTCCTATTTAAAAGAAAAGGAATATGAATTTGTGTCTTCCACATTACAATATTTTCAGCTTACACATATGAAGTCAAACATTGTGTCTTCCCCAATGACGTGGGCAGTTATGACAAATAGCTGCAGGCCATAAGCTCCATAAATCTTCACACATCTTCACCGATGCTATATGTGAAAATACTGTAAAGTGTAACATCATAGCTCCAGTTTTGGTTCACAACTAGGCATGCCTAAGCAATGTCTTTGTGAAATACCAACCTTACCCCACAATAACAGGCTTTTAGATGTTAAATGAGTACCTGAACTAAATATACTGTAATATATATAGTTGATGAGGTTCTGTGGTTAAGCAAGAATCCTTATCTCTTCAGTGCACCTATCATCTCTTGTTACTATTCATGTCATTACTTAGCTGTAGGTCACTCAAATTCATTTTCCCAAGGTAATATGATAACCTCACAGGTATTTGAAGCAGGCATAATAAAACAAAAAGGTTAATTGTGCATTCTGGCAGGACCATGCGGCATCAGGCCACGACCAGCATTTCCGAGGTAAATCTTATCTCAGTTTTCTTTGCTGGTTAAACTTTCCCTGTCTGAATGATAATTTTTCTTTGTCTAAGCTGTCTAAAATGTAGGATGTAAAACAAAGTTTCAGATTCTTTTGCTGATACCTTGATTTAACTTTCTAAAATCTCTAACTTTGGCAATGCCTACTAAACTCTTACAGCTCTCCCTCCTAATTATTTAATATTGTTTGCTGCGTAGTTTAAATGTGTTATGAGGCTGGTCCCCTTAGTACACAGTTACAAGTAAATGCATAAACTAACTCAATTGTATATACTTAGCAATTTGTGTTCCTTGCTATCAGCAATCAAGATGCAATTAGGTTTGTGCACAATATGAAGAAGGTTGAAACATTAAGCACTTTTCACAAACATTTTTGATTCTTTCAGCCAAATTCAACTCATAGAGCAGAAAGCCAAGCCATGCCGAGGACGGTTTAGGATTTCATCGCTAAGATCACATTGAGGTGGATCCATAAGCGACACCGTGCATCTGAGAGAGTTGAGTCTTGGGGAAACAGAATAGAGGATGACAGCAACACTACAGTCACAGAATCATAATCACAGGATGGTTTGGGTTGGAAGGGACCATCTAGTTCCAACCCCCTGACATGGGCAAGGACACTCACCACCTAAAGCCCCATCTAACCTGGCTGTGAAGCCTGCCAGTGATCCAGGGGCAGCCACAGCTTCTCTGGGCAACCTGTGCCACTGTCTCACACATCTCACAGAATAATTTCTTCCTAAAATCTAATCCAAACCTACCCTTCAGAGGCCATTAGCCCTCGCCTCATCAGTCCATTACCATGTCTCTCTCCAGCTTTCCTATAGCCTTGGAGCCTTCTCTTCTCCAGGCTGAACAAGCCCAACTCTCTCTGCTTGTTTTCACAGGAGAGGTGGCCTAGCTCTCTGAGCATCTTCATTAACAGAAAGAGTCTAGCTTTAGGGGAAAAGAGGAGAATATAGAGTAAAGGAAATGGCCAACCTCTTTTCAGCGGCCTGTGGGGACAGGACAAGGAGCACTGGTCACAAGTTGGACCACAGGAAGTTCTGCCCCAATGTAAGAAAGAACTTCACGATGAGGGTGACAGAGCACTGGGACAGGCTGCCCAGGGGCGTTGTAGGGTCTCCTCTGGAGACATTCAAGATCCGTCTGGACACCGATATGTGTGACCTACTATAGAGAACCTGCTTTGACAGGGGGGTTGGAATCAATGATCTCTCGAGGTCCCTTCCAACCCCTACAATTCTGTGAATTCTGTGATTCTCCATTAGCAGGCAATCCACATGCCAGTTAGGGGACACCCTCCTGAAAGACAGGTAGTGTCCTTCAATCTAAGCAGTGAAAAGAGACTATCACTTCCAGTTCTGGTTCAAGTGCTGCCTTCTTCAAGTGGTTAGAAGAGTGGACCCCTCCACCATCATATTTTCTTCCAAACAGTTTAAAAATCTGAGTAGTTCTCCTGTAGCACTGGTGTGCACGCATGAGCTCTATGAAGGGATGTACTCTTTCCCTCAGCTCTAGCTGGATTCTCACTCAGCATAAAGTGCTTTATCAATCAACCTTCAGAAGCACCTTTCTCTCTGCATTATAAAGAAAACCTGAGCACCTAATTTTGGATTTTTATTTCCTTTTCAGGTATGTTTTTATTCTGCTTGAAAGTCCTTTACTTTTTCATATTATGTTCCAACAACACAACAGACAAACAAAGCCCAGAGTAAGTGGAACTAATTCGTGCCTGTGCTCCTTAAAGAGAGCCAGCGCTTCCTTACTCTGTTTAATCTGATGCTCTGTGTACAAGAGCAGCCAGGCAAGGACATTAATATTATCATCCTGCTCCTGTAATTAATAGCAACTTCCCTCATAGCTCTGATAAGCTAGGAAACACATTTCATTTCTTGTCCTTTCCTGTTTGTGTAATACTAATGGAAGAGAAATATGTTCAGGGCTCTTGCACCGACCTTGTATTAGGACTCCAACTCCTTTAAACTGACCCAGAATCCGTATGAAGCCATTATGAGCCTCCAGTGTAAACGTTATGGGACACCCACTAAAAATTTAGAGACCATGTAGCTCAACGAGGCATTTCAGTTCTATCCCAACACATTATTAATGCCAATTATAGCATGAAAGATGCTAATGCAAGGTACTTTGGAGACTATGCAAAACACCAATCAATTTTGAAGATAAGGTTTGTCTTATTACCGGTTTTGTCTCCCAAGCAGAGATTGATCTTTTGAAACCTTTGCAGCTTGCCTCTTTCCCAGTCACTTTCCGAGGTACCTAGAGCTACAGAAAGGGAAAGCAAGGAACAACCTTCCCTCTTCAGAAGAAGAAATAACTAATAAATAGGATAAAGTCCTAACATTACTATTGTAGCCATATTTTCTGAGGTAATTTCCTTATAGTTTCTCCTACTCCACAGAAGAGTGACACAGACATCCATGCATAGCTTGGGGAGGTGCAGGGAACAGATAAGACAGACATTGCCTCAGTTACATTTCTTCAGTGACTCATGGTTAGACACTGCTAACTGGAGAGATGTTAATGCAGTTTCATAAACCAGCCAGACAGGGTATGTGAAGAGCAAGGTGTATCTATGAGAGAAAAGGAACAGAATCCTCTTAAGACCCTGCCAACATTGATATTATATTTGTCAAACGCTAGACCTTAAGATGGACAGACAACAGTGTGTGAAATTTTTGGGTACTTTAAGAAAACTGTCATTGGCCCAGTACATATGAAAATTATAAAATTGAGTAACAAGCATGTTCAGTAGTAAAAACAAGTTAATAAGCAGAATTATGTTTCATGCTCCCAGTGAGTTAATACTATGCAAAATCATATGAAAAGATGAGTTTAAAATTAAAGTTCTCTTGGGATGATATTTTTAAACCTTTGTTTAATTTTTTTTTTTTAATTACAAATAAAGGCACGTAGATGCTGATCACCAGCATGCAACTTAAAGGAGAGACAATGTAAGTTGTTGGAAAAACCCTCAGTACTTTAAAAGAAAAAGCTAAATCTACTTTAAAAAACACATTAGGATATTACTAGAGAACATGCTGAGTGAAAACATGCTTGACTGCCACATGCTCTTTCAGAATTTCCTTTGCTTGTGATGTCTGCTGTATGAGAGCCATCACTAGCAAGTCAATCACATTTCAAAAGGGGATAAAGTGGCCTCTTCTGATAAAGCAAACACAAGTTCTCATTAAAAACTAAACCAAGATAATAGGGTTAGATGCTCCCACTCTATATAACCCCCTATACAGTGCCTGCCATTCCATGTAGTAAGTTTAATGGCACAGGCGTTGGGCTGGGGCTACACTGAGCAAACCCAGGTAACTGGAAGAGATCTTCCTTGTCATCACTATGTTGGCAACCATAAGGAAGATGAGATCAACAAGCTGCTGAAAACAATTTAAATGGTCAATAAAGTTTATGTAAAACAATTTGAAGTAATTATAGCAGTATCTATGTTATAAGTAACTAGCCACAGTGAAGTATGAAGCTCAGCTTAAATCAGTGAAGGTTTTTCTCAATAAAACTAAATATCAAGTTCATGTGCAAAATCACAAGAAGTATCTGAGATATTTCTTGTAAACGGTGAAGGAATTGCTTAAGGATTTCTATCAGATGCAAAAGCAAAGTCAGTGCTAACCATGTATTTGCATAACTTACTCCCAACATCAGCCACCACATCACCCTCAGCTGGAAGAAGGCATTTCCTCACTTGCAACTTCCTCTCTTTAGTGACATCAACAGGGATTGTTATAATCTATATTCACATACCTATTTCAGTGCAAAAGCAGGATTCCACAGTATTCTGAAAGGCCTGTTTACGTGCATGTCAATGTATGATTATGAATTATGCAAGTATTAAGAAGAGTCCAAAAATGGAATATCTACTTTGAGCAACCTGGTCTAGTGGAAGGTGTCTCTGCCCATGGCAGGGAGGTTAAGAATTTGAAGACTCTTAAGGTCCCTTCCTCTCCTAATCATTCTATGATTCTATGGCAGGAGAGTTGAACGTTAAGGTCGCTTCCAACCCAAACCATTCTATGTTTTGATGATACCTCTACCCACATAATGTCTAACAGGATGGCTTCACACTAGACAGGTGACAACCACAGTTCACACATTTTAAATTCTGACTGCTATTAAGTAGCTTCGTGTCTTTTTGTTTCTACAGGCCTTAGGCAGAAGAGGTCTGCACTCCATGACAGGAGCATTTTTAATCTAAATTAATTACGTATCACATCCATAAAAGCAAAACACCAAATGTATTAAGAAATATTTCCCCTATGTGTTTTTTCTGCACCCACTGAGATAATTTTTCAAAGCTACAAGTGAAACATACTCCATTTTTATTGTCATGTAGTTTTAGTAACAGATGCAGGCATGCATCTGTCTATGGACAAGTTGATAATCCTCCACAAAACCTGACCATGTTAGGACTCTGTCCATCTATACTACCCAATGCTTCAACTGCACACTGCCCCAATATTTAACTGCAGAACATTGCAACACGGGCTTTTTCTTCTTACTGCATCTTTCTTACTATATTTTTAAGACATTTGATACAATCAACAAACATTACAGTAGCTATATAAAATATCTTCCTTTTTTCACTTAAAAGTAGAAGTCGGGAATTAAAGGAATGAAAGATATATAGTGGTTTTTCCTTTTTTCTTTTGTGTGTATGTCAGCAACTACAAATCACAGGTGTGATATACTCAGCTATGGAAAAAATATGTGAAAATTTCTTCTAGTTTGTGGGTTTTACCCTTTCAATTAAAATAGTTCTCTAAAAATGTCTCAACTTGCTATGCCCTTTACAGACATGGAAGCAGATTTCCTGATAAACTGGAAAAGATTTTGTATGATTAATTGGATAAATCTGGATTTCCCCTATATAGTCTCTTCATTTTTGGAGCTGTACATGATCAATTATATTCTGACAGAGGCTTATGGTCAATGAAGAATCTCCTAAGCACAGTGCAGTATAGAAAGCTTAAACACCAGATTTTATATTGGGTAACTTCCCTGCAAGAACACAAAAAATACTCATGATATTTAAGCACATGAGAATTCATCATTAAGAGAATTTGGTTTAAAAACAACTGGCTTAAGTTACGATTCAGAAGACACATGAAAAATTAAATGCAAATTTAAATCACCAAAGAACAAAAAGTTCATAAAATAATCTTAGAATGGTGATATCAAAGACTCTCCTATTTATAATTCTTCAAGTTGTAAATATGGATAAGTTCTTCCAAGTCCAACATGTGAAAGCTTAACACATGAGAGCTCAAACTGAAGAAAACAAGCCTACATAGTGATTCCTGTCAGAAACCATTAACTTCACCTGCCAAAAAAGCCATTGTTGTAGCTGAAACAATCCTCCCAAATACAGTTCACCAGTTAGAAAGAAAAGCTGCACAGTTATCACAGAATTCCCCTGCTAGGATTTTATGCAGTGCTGAAACACACAGAAGTGTCTATAGATAAATTTTCCCATTTGACTAGTGTGTCACACTAACTGGGTAAAACATACCCTTTTAAGGAGCATTGTTAGAGCTGTTACAGGACCAAAATTGCAGGGATTTTTGTTAATGTAACAACAAAAGTTGAACCTAAAGGGACTGATGGGGAAGAATACAACTCCTGAATTAGAACATCCTGTTATATATTTGTCCAAGCCACCCAGCAAAAGGAAAGGAGATCCCAACTGTAAAGGGCCTGTAGTCTAAATAAACCTCTCACCATTTCACTTCCATATTTTTACATGGGGTAACACTGCAGATTAACCCAGACTCTTTACAGTATCTCTAGATATTAAATATTACAAAGTTTTAAATTTTTTTTTTTTAATTAATCGAACCTTCTCAGAAAGGTGCCTACCCTAACCAGACAAAGAAAAGAAATACCCAGAGATTCTCCATCAATCTCATCCTACAGAGTACTAGCAGGAGACTGAAAGGAGGAAAAACAAACAGCGGTGTCTCTCAAACACGCAGAAAACAGACTCCTAATGCCATCACTGGGAAACACACACATCTACTGAAAGACAGACAGTTGCCTCCAACTAGCTGATCTAACCACAAAACATTTTGTAGGTGAATTGCAATCAAGCTGATCCATAACAAACAAGCAGCCTACAAAATACTAGATGGACCTAAAAATTAATTACACTCAGCAGGAAGAATTTGATTCATGCAGATTAGTTACTAAAATGCCTTCTCTGGGTAGATATAATCTTTCCTTATTAAGTAATGAAGTAGGATATGATACCAAGTGTCATGCTTTGAACATCAATACTTCCACCACCACCATTTCCATAGTAAACTCCCTTAAAATACAATCAGGCAATATAATTTTGTGAGTATCTGAAAGAGGTGGCAAGAGGAAAACCTACTTTTATACATGACAAAGGTATATGGCTAATTTCATTACAGTATGCAAGCATTTTTCAGGGACTTACTAGGAGAAAACACACTAAAACACATCATCAGAGAATGATTTGGGCTGGAAGGCACCATAAAGTCCAACAAGTTCCCCCCCCCTGCCATAGGCAGCAACAGACTCACCAAGGTTTACCAGCTTCAAATGAGATCTATATCTATATATCTATGTTTGATAGACATAATGTTCTACAACCAAAAACACCCACAAGAAGTCTCCAAAGATGTTTAAGCTACCACTTTTACATCAGCATCATCAATACACAACTAACTTCATTAGGAACTGAAAAACCTGATCCACCACACTTAATTTTTTTTAATATATTTTTTTTTTAATTCAGCCACCCTTGTCTCTTGAGTGGATACTTCATGAAAAAGACACTACAGAGCCAAACAAGCAAAGTAATAATGATGACATCATTATCTGATCCTGACTATAGTTTTAATTCATCTTGAACTTTAAGACAGACACTATAGTTCAGATGGAAAATTAAGTTATTGATGCTTAAAATATAAGTTACAAACTAAGAGATTTTCTGCTACTTACAAAAACCACACAGCACTGTGTCAAGAACTTTTCATTTTCTAGCAATTCTTCCATCCAATTTGCAAACCTGTGCACTGTCTGTTTCCAGACACCAAGGGTCTGTCTTGATATCAAAGCTTAAAAACTCAGTGACTTAACAGCACAGAAACAATCCTCCATTTTTTTCTACACCTTTGATGACTAAACTGAGCAAGTTAAGACAGAAGCAAGAAGTTACAAAAAAGAAAAAAAAAAACAAACAAGAAAATGATGCCTTGTATTAGGTTTATTTAGGGGTGTGTGTGCATGGGTGTGTGAGTTGTATTTAAACTATTTACAACTAGACTGGTTTCTAACATATTTCTAACAAGCCCTTAAAAGAGCAACATGTAATTGAGCAAGAAAAGTCTAAAAAGTTAAAATATTAACCGTAAGAATGAAAACCTCTAAAAACATTCAAAATAGGATAGCTGCTTAATGTCACTCTAAATTTGTCTATAAAGAAGGCCAGACTTCACAATCCACAGTCAGAGACTGAGCTGATCTGTGTGCAGTCAGATCTCAGAAGTCATTGCCATGACAGATTTTTAAATAAGAGGAATTTTAAAATTCGAACTAAAAATGGAGAGGAAGGAGAAGGCAGAAGACAATTCAAAATTTGGAGATTAATTTCGAAGTAAAAAATCACTTTATAACAACTTGTAAATGAGATAAGAAAGACTTCTGAACATTTTTGCTGCAGTGGAATTAGACTATGAAGCTATTTTAAATATAAGTATCTAAACCATGGGTAAATGCCATTTGAAATCTGTGACTTGCATAAATCACACATTGCTACACATCTGTTACATGCTCTCCCTGGCATGGAAAATGGTGAGATTTCACATAAAACACTGGAAAAAGAAACAGTTCTTCAGACCAACATTTAAAGTGCTGTAAAAGTGATATTAAGACCTCTTCAAACTGATTGCACACAAGTGTGACCTTTAAACATTAGCATACAATAATCTTTATGAATTTCACTGTATCATTCATCTTAAATTCTCTCAGACTTAAGACAATCAACACGAAAAGTTTCTCCAGAAAGATGCAGTACCTGCAAACAGCCTCTCTTAGCATGAAATTAAAGTCAGGCTCCTGTGAATAGGCTCTCACGGGGATACTCCTCTTGTGCATGTTCCGGGACATTGCCAGTTCCTTTTTCTGACTTGGACAAATGACTTCTCACAAAAGGCTACTCAAGAACTGAGCTGCTTTTAAAAAAGAAAGCATTAACGTGGCCCCACACTGTGCAGTCAGGGACTCTTCTGCAAGCCTTCATTACTCATACATTTCAAATCTGTTGCATTGCACATGGGACATCAAAACTAATCATTCTGTCTGTTTCAAAGTCAGCAGAGCCACTGTTTCCACTCGCTACTGGGGGAAACAGGCTTTTTTCTTCACCACATGTTTGCTAGTGTCTGACCTACATCATGAAGAAGAATGAATCTTCTGCTAATCCACATCCTAATAGCCAGACTTCCTTAAAGCCCAAACAGGAAAGCCAGGCATGTGACGAGAGAATTATTCCTGCCCCCACCTCTTGTTTAATACTCTCGCTCCTCAACTTCTTTTTCATATCCTTTTGTTCCCTTTTAAAAATGTATCAGAGTGAATTAATGACATTTATAATAATCTATTATGTTCATAAATTACAGAGATATGATCTGCCAGCACTCTGTTTATCAGAAAGCTAGGTATCTCTGTTGTAGTTTTTAATACAATAAACCTTCTAAATCAGCTTTAACAGAACTCAATCAGAGTGTGCTTACAGTAAGTAGTATTCTGTACTGAACCTACACCTTGCTTATTGAAATACTGGCATCTACACCACACTGACTCACAAAACAAAAAATTATACAGTTTTTTTTTTTCTTTCCAATGGTTTTCTTAATGTGATTTAAGAGCCTGAAGACTTAGAGCACCAGGTAACTGGAGCTTACATTGTCTCAATTAGCAAGAAGACTGGTGCTGACTGAAAACTTCATTACACTGCACAGGCACCTTTGGAAACATGCATCAGGAATTTTTACAACCTAGTGGTTTCTTCCCCCCTCCTTCAGAAAATGTAATTGTAAAAGGCCTGGCATTATCAGTAATAAACTGGTGGCTAAAAACATGCAGCTTAGGAACTGAGACAGGAAAAGAGCTTCCTGACACCCAGCAACACTGTTCTCTCTCACCTACCTCATTATTCATTTACAATATTTATCTTTTTAGCCTTTTAAAAATTAATAAAATGCTGCTTAATAGGCTTGATCAACTATTATCTCACTATGTTTTTCAGGTAAGCATTCAATGCCTGATGAAAAACTCAATCTTATTGTGCACCTTATGAAGTTCAGCACAGAGCCAAGACTTGGTTCCAGTCTCAGGTATGACATTGTTCTTCTAAATGAAGAAAAATTTACTTTGTGAAACACTATGAATTCTACAGATGAGAAGTCCCATGTATAAAAAATCCACACATATATGACAGATACCTTTGTCACAGTATTTTCTTCTGCTGTCTCCCCAGGACAAATGAGGACTGAAATCCACCTCTTGGAGGTGGTCTACCACGTTATTTGGCTCTCAAGTCCCAGAGCTCACCACTCAAAATAGCTCCTGACGATGCCCCAGGTGTACCTGTTACATCAGAAGGTACTCATGTTCAAGTGAGGCCCATGATGAACTCTATAATAAAATCAAGCCTTTTCCCTTGCAACCATTCATTCCACTCCTAAAAAAAAGGTGATAAAATGATGGCTCCTGCTCTCCTGCCCCCACACCCCCCGGAAAAAAAAAACCACAGACATTTACCAGGTAGCAAGTGTAGCCTGTTTAANGAAAAAAAAAACCCACAGACATTTACCCACAGACATTTAGGTAGCAAGTGTAGCCTGTTTAGAAGATTATTTTCTTAAAGGAGAAGAGATGTGGCTGTTAGAGCCTTTTCTAGCCACATCCCATTGGAAAAATTAATTTTGTTGTTGTAGAACTCCTGGTGAAGTCAGTAAATTGTTCAGAATTTCTCTTTGCTTTGTTGTGAAAAGTAATTTTCATTTAGCAGCCAAGAGAAGAAACAAATTCTAAGTGACTGAATAATTTTCAATATCACTTTTAAAGCCAACTGAATTAGATATGGAAAAAAAACCTTGTTTACACAAGTGCTTCTTCAGGTCAGAAACAAAACAAAAAAAATTAGGCTAAGTACAGACTGAATTATTAAGAAGAGATCATACAGTTTATTAGTCTTGTATCAGCTTCTGTAACAAAAGATATTATCAATCTTTACAAATCTTTTCTATTTCCATGGACCAGGAAAGCAATGATACTATTACTACGATGAGATGATCGTTGTTCAATTTTTTAAATTAATATATTTCTCAAATGAAGACTTTAAACTTCTGAAAGTGTGATTATCTCTCCTCCAAACCCCTGCTTACTTTCCAAGTATAATCCACTGAAGGTTATTTCTGCAAGAAATGCACACTCTTCATCAAAACCATCGCTGCAGGTCAAACAACCAAGTTAACTTTAAATGAGCTGGCTTAGACTGTGACCAAGAGCACTGCATCACGGAGCTTCGTGCAGGACATCAACAGAACCTTCATCCAGCAGTCTTAGAGATCATACTGATAGACACACTATTTCTGGTGCTGTGTTTCTCAGATACTTTCATGTTAGCTGTCATGACAACCTAGACTTACCTCTACGTGTTCTTGTGAGGAGTGTTATTTACCTTTATAATTCACCTCTCGTATTTCTACAGGTTAGTAGTTAACTCTAAAACCAACACTTGTCTTGGAAAATCACAAAAGTCCAGGTGAATCAAGTATGGTCTCAGAATGCCTAAACTGTGCTGCTGTGCATTCTTACTAGCTTGAGGAACAGCATGTCCACACAACACGCAGCACAGGTGCATTTAGAGGTCTTACTGAAAGGTGTTAGTACAAAATAGAAAGAAATGTAAGACAGAGAATATATTCATCATTTTTATTTGATCATTGTGCAGTTATGAAATCAACAGTGATATTTATAGGAAAATCAGCAATGATTTGCTTTTGTCTCTATAGCAGAAACCCAATTAGCACAAGAATTGGCTAGTATCTTTTAAATGTTAATTTAATCTCAGTACTGCAGGCATCAATTTCTGTTAGAGTTACGTAAGAATAGATGGAGATTAAATAAGGTGCTTAGAATACAATATATTCCCATCTACTATATTTATGGGATTGCAAAATCACTGGCCCACTTCAATTTAAGCATGATAGAATGAAATCACATCCTCAAAAGAATTAGTTAAACAGCCCTAATCCTTCATCTTCTAAATCCAATCCTACCTCTCAGCCTTCATATTGTTTAATCTAAGAATAAAGAGGACTGTCATCTAGTTCTGTGAACTCCACAATGATTAACCCTTCAAAATGCAAATGAATATAAGATTCAAAGTGATTAAGATTCCATATCCAACTCGGCATTTTTAACCATAAATGTGCCTAACCAAATAAGCTTTACTAAACAACAGCAAATATAGAGCAAATATCAGTCTCTTGTGGATGCAAGAATTATAATATTTGCCATTCAGAAAGACAGCTGTCTTTTAAGTGAAGGGGAATCCAGGTAAACAGAGACTTTGGGAAAAAACAGGTAAGAGAAGACAGACAGGGAAGGGTTCAGGACAGCAGCAAAGACAGACAAGATCAGGAAGGCAGGCATATGGGGTGAACACCAAGGGCAGTGTGAACACCAAAGGTTTGTGGAATTTAGCCTGTGCTTGCACTACCTGTAAGGGTACTGCTAAAAGCCAGGCATTTACTCTCAAGCACATCACCTACAGACACTTACAGGTGCCAGCTTTATTTTCTGGCAATATTCTTCTCCCATCAACAGTGAACAACTAAGTTCCATTTGAGGAAAAACACCAGCTCCAGATACATGGCAGTAACAGATACAATACTTGTGAAATCAGTAAAAACAATCTGAAATACATGTTCAGACCACCTATCTTCAAGAAAAATAAGTTATATGGCAATAGGCACAAGAATGAGGCAAAAAAAGCTGGTCAGATTTAGTCTGGTAAAGCAAAGGTTCAGTGGGGACAGGATTAGTCAATATGTATTTATAAAATTAAACCATATAAGAACAAATATGCATGAACTGAGCAGCATTGTAGGAACTAGAAAAAGGGACAGTTCAGTACAGAATAGGCATGCAATAGCAACAGTCAGACAGAACAACTATTTTATTGTGGGTGTGATCAGATTATGGAAGGATTATGTGCCATGATTGCTTCTGGCAAGGTTGGGGGTGAAGCATCTTGGCCTCATTTTAGACCCTACAATTTATGGGCAGTAAATACCTGTCAAATAAGTGCAGCAAGTCAAAACCACTGAAAAGAGTGAGCTACACTATCTGATTGTAGTGGGAATTACAAATTATCCTCCACTACATGCATGTTGTTTTGTATTTATTGCTAGATTAATATCATATTAAAATGCCAGATCATTGTAAATACTCTTTCTAATAGAATTAAACCATTATTAACTACTCAATAAACTTAATAAATTGGAAGGGAGGGTTCTGAATAACCTAGGTAAAGTAATGAAGCAGTGAGTTCTTCTCAGTGCATAGTGTTTTATTTCATTAAAACTTCATCAATGCCAGTACTGCTCTAGAAGCATGTGCCAACGTAATGATAAAAGGTTATTTCACATTTTTATATACTCCAGATGGCAATGATTCAGAAAGACTCTTACTCCCTAGTTCAGCAGGATTAGGAAACCTCTTAAAACAACCTCAGTTGACATTTCTCACCCTGCCAACACTACAATGGACCATGATACATGTGTTTCACATCACAGTTGCCACAGTAAGTGTCCTATTACAAATATCTGATTGAGAAAATACATATAGCACTGCAATACACACCAAGTATGTCACATAATATGCAACAAATGCTCAAAATGGAATGCAGGCAATGGGAAAATACTTCTCATTATTTTGCAGCATTATAGATTTCAGCGATTCAGCACATGACTGCAAGAGCTGAAACTCACAATATTTAAAGTATTTTCACAACAAGAATACTCACTGAAGTATGAAACGAGTGAAATCGTTGGCCCATTATTCCTCCCTGTATACACTAAAATTGTCTTCAACAAGTATCTCAGAACATACAAATGGCTCACATGAATTTATTATTTTTTTTTAGTATCAGTTTCCCTAATTCTTTCTTTAACAAGTTCTACAAGAAATTCCCACCACTCTAACACAGTGCCCCACTATTCACCACTGCATTTTGTCTCACACAAAAATAGCTGTTTTCTCTGTGTAGGGCTGAGACTAAGAGAAGAACTGAATGTGACAGACACTTGTCTTTTAAGGAAGACACTGACAGCTGGATTGCTTGGGTTTTTGGGTTTTTTTTCAATTTAAGAACACATGCATAGTAGCAGCAGACATTTAAAGTATTTGAGAAGATTAAGAACTACTTTGTCTTGAATAGAATTCATATTCTGAGACACAGGCTTACTGCTACTTGCTTATCTTCTGTACATGATCTATACATGATTAGCTTTCTTACTGTTAGTAGATAGAAGCTGGAAGAAGCTGCCAAGTGAAGACAAATGGAACACAGCAATTTAACCACAATCAACCCTGTGCCTCTAAAAAGGCTATAGAATGAAGGATGAAACCTATTGCTAAAGACAGAAAAAGGTTACCTTCTGATCAGGTGAGACAGTATATCAACCCACGCTATGTTCATTCAATTAATAGACTCTGCAGCTTGCAAACACTGATAAGGGCTCTACAACTTAATGATCTAATCTGTATTCCCAGAGAATGGAAACTTAGTTTACTTGGATATCCAATGCAGGCACAACTTAGAGCAAGATGGGCTTTCTCTGCTATGTACTGGCAGGAAAAACTGGACAATTAAATCCCTGAAATGTACAAGAGCAAAAAGTAGGATTAAAAACCCTTGCAGAAAAAATGTCAAGTTTTAAACTGCAGCACAACCTCCTCTGCCAAAACAAGAAACTAGAGAAATCTCTGTTCCTTTGCAGTGTTAAGCCTCTTCGTCTCACATCTCCTCCGAACCACTTTTCTCATGACAAATGCACCTCTCCCTTGGCATGCCACTTCTTCCTTCCTATCTGGAACGGTGGTGAAAACCAAGAGGAGTAAAATCCATTATCTTGAAGAAAGCAATTGAACTGGGATTCATTTATCATGAAACAGAATGGTGCAAAAGAAAAATCTTCTCCAAGGTAAATGTAAATTAGGAGTGTGTATCCACAACCTAAAATACTAAGCGTTCTCTATGACGCCACTTGATCTGAACAGGATTTCTAGTTTCTCTGCATCCTTTTGCAGCATATCCTTATCTGATTGTCAGAAGAGGAGGTCATTGTTTTATGCAACACAATATTCTATTGACATGCTTCGGACGATGTTTTCAGAATAACCAAGCCATAGTTACTATACTGCATGCTTGGAAGATAATGGATGCTTCCTGAAATACATTCTTTATTAATGCTATTTAATATGCAATTCAGCTGAAGGCCAGCAATACCCAATTCATAAAATTTGAGACAGGGAGGCATTACACATGTAATTAAGCCCATGTTACACTAAACAATAATTCCAATCAATCTACATTTTCTTATAGTATCTGCACACGTTATGACCAAAGATAATCACATTAACATTTTTTTAAACACTTTACAATAAAAGCTATCTGCAATAGTAGACAGCAATTGTTACTAAATTGTAGCAGAATCACTACTGAGTTAGGAATTATAACCATATTAGTCATATAAGTTCAGCATGATTAATGGCACTGCAAAAAATATCAAGATATGAAGCAATAAGCCCCTTACGGGCAAAGCCCATAGTAATTACTCGGGTCCATTCTTGCCACAAGCTAGATACAGTCAACTTTCATCCTTGCCTTTGCAGTGCAGCTATCTAGCACCTTTCCAGAGCTGTGAGGATCTGGCCCACCAATTTTCCTTTATCATTTGAGTAATTTGAATCATGTCAGATGCCTTAAAACTGTAGCGTTTGTCCTTCAGTGCTTTCTTAATCCTTAAGAAGAGAAATGTCCATTCTTTCCCTCTGCTAGGTCTAAACCCAAATTCACTAAGAAAAATAAGTCTTTTATTCAAACAGGAGTGAAGAAAGACCTCATAGCTGTCCTTACTGACATTGACAGACTGAAACTAGGCATCTTTTCTTTTCTAAATCCCAGTTTTCCTCTAAGCAAATTTCATAAGATACACCAAGAAAATGCACGAGCAACATCCATGCAGCTGAAACAAACTTCTTATGCCTTTAGGTCACCTATCCCTGAGGATGCACCTATAGAGTATCTAACAAAAAAGCAGTATCAGAGTAAGAGATGAGTAACTAGAAGAACTAGGTCTACAATCCTACACAAGAAAAAACTATACCATCCTATTCTCCTAATGTGAATCATATACTCTGAGAAGCAAAACCCCAAACCAGTTTGTACCTAACAGCTTTTCAGCCTTAACCACACTCACTGCAAATTTTAATAATACCTAAGACGTGTTTATAGAGGAAAACACACACCCAAAACATTTTGATAAAAGAAAAAGATTAAAACTAAATTTTTAAGTTGCCCTGCCCAATTCTGAGCACTGACAAATGAACTGCTGCATGGCCTGTTACATTAGAACAATGTTGTGGAATAATTACAAGTTCTAAGATAAAATTAAAATTGCCATCATAATTCTCTGGTGAAGCAATCCAATCTGTGCTGACTACAAATTGCTACCACGTTGAAAAAATATATTACCACCTCAAGTCAGGCAGATAAATTATTCTATTTCCATTAGTTAGTGTAAGTACTTAGGAGGTTATGCAGAGTATATTTACAGTTAGGTGCTGGTCACATTTAAAGACCAGCTCTTTACTCGTACACCAGCATTAGAAAGACAGCTGTGCAAACTGTGAGTAAAAATGCTTCTACAACAGTGTCTCACTGACAAGAGCAAAAGTCTCAATCTGTAAGGCCCACCCCCAGATACCACAGGTGATATCAAATCAGAAACATCTTTCTGTTTGCTTATGCTGCTACCTGAGCCATTTCCTTTAGAGTACTTTAGAGAAAGCCCTCTCTCCTCCCTGCATCATACACACATGAAAACCAGAAAACCTTGCTTTGGCATACAAGACAAATAATTCCCCTATTATTCTCCTTAGAGAGATAATATTCAGGATTTCATGTTCTTATCCCCTGTACCGAAAATCTGTACATCTGTACTATTTAAGGCACTAAACTCCTCAAAGGTACCTGAAACACTCCTTTCCTTCTGCCCTTAATGAGTGCAGAAGGCACACCAGTATCTTAAAAAGGCTGAGCACTTTTCTGGATCAGATTTTATCTGCTTTCAGTTATAAAAGGAGTGCAGGCTCCCTGTTTTAGTTTGTTGTAAAATTGCAAAGGTACAATTTAGACTCATTCAACCAATGATCCTTTGAAGATTCCAATCATGCTCATAAAAGTATCACTATCAAGATCATTTGGCTTTATGTCAGCTTTTGAATCATAATATTCCCTCATGGTTTAATTTGCTCTGTACCTACCAACATCAATCTGAATGTACACCACTGCCCAATAATGAAACATTTACAGTTTATAGCATAAGTTTTATAGTACAGAAAAAATATTAATACAAGCTACCTTGAGCATCTAACAGAAAAACAACCACAAAAATCATGATCATAAACTCACATCTCTCTCTGACCCATTAGTAAAGATAAACAGCCTATAATCTGCAAATTGCGTATCAGATAAGGCTTTTAAGTATAGGTTTACAATCATATGACAACAGGAACTACAAGTGTGATGCAATTGGTAAATTAAAATGGGATAAATCCATGTTATCTTAGCTAGGTGAGCTAAGGATGAAGGAGTTGATTTTTCAAATGGGGGTTATCATACATGCAGGCATCAAGGCAAGATACAGAGAAAAAGGGATGATGAAATTCCAATGTAATCAAGGCAGGATTTTTCCCGAGAGGTGGTCCAGAATTAAGAACATAATGTTAAAACCAAGCATTTAAAAAGATACTATTTTATACCACACCTACTTGATATCAAATGTCTTGACTAAAGTGAAAAATACTAAAGGTAAACATTATTTTCTGCTCATCTTTGTGAATCTTTTTCTGGAAGTTCTTCTGATTCATCTGCTGGTCCTTGGAATTATGATGTCTCATATCTAGCAAAGGAATCTTTTTATTAAATATGTGAAGGAATGTGTTTGAATGATCTCTTTACCTTATATAGCCTTGAGGAATTGTAGAATAGTACATGACAAATCTGTGACTTTCCTGACTTCCCAAGTTTAAAAAAAAGACAAATTATGGAAATATCTACAGGAAATAAACAGCCAGCCCTTTAACCTTGCATCTTCCCATGCAGTTTAAAAAAAGAAATCTATAAGAACAGCAAACCAGCAATAAGAGCAAAAGTCCTCCTGATAACCACAGGTCCTGTCTACTTTGGAAACATCTTACTATACACAACTGCACAGCTCGTAGGTAGCAATATTACTCAGTAACAGAACTCAGCTCCTGTATCAGCACTGTCCTTTCATAAATCTAAAATGTTTTACAATGGAGAATTATCTGCAAAAAATACCTGCAAAAATATGCCTATTATTGTGCAAAATGAAATGCACACGGCATGAACTTCAACAGGTACAGGGTTTCACAGTACATAAACACCAAACGTGAATCTCAATCTCTTTAAGCGGCAGTTGCAAGGGAGTCCATGGTTTCACCAAATGAGGTTTTCACTGTCCTCCGACACCCACCACTACATCTATGCAGGAATCCCTCCTCTTACTCTTGAGTACATGGTACATGCTTCCAGGAGCTTCCTTCAATATCCCTGGAGATCCCTCACTTCCATAATGACACAGCCATATAACAAGGGAGATGATGGACACATACACACACACTACATACACATATAGATTAAATAGGTATGTTCCGCTTGGCCAGTGCCATGGTATGAGAGTGCAGTGAATACTCAAACAGCTTTTATTAAAAAAAAATGCATAGAGCAAATTATATGTTTTGTGTGGACCTGTATGTGGGCACTGATAACCTACTGTTAAAGTGTGGTGAAAATGTCAATATACTGTTTTTACATTAGGCTGTCTTGTGTGTTTTAAACCCAAAGGATCCCAATGCAAGCCAGTACTATTTCAGTGCTAATCTATTACATTATGTAAAGGAAAACCACCACTAGATCCTATTAAATTGTAGTGCTAGCTAGAACAGATGAAGCAGAGTATCATTTCATGGTCTGATAAATCAGTAAAACGCAATGGATGCAACCTTCTAAAAATACAAGTATGATGCATACTGTCAGCACATAAATACAAACCAAACCCAGGATTTTCTGAGTACACAGAGAACCATGGTTTTGTCCGTGGAAGATAAATTTACCTGTTTCTCTGGACCCCTTGAAAGAAGCTTTCAGCAACTAAAAGCTGCCATGAAATAGCACCACATGATTTACTAGTGCGTCGGGGTACTGACATAGGGCTGGCTCTTAATGTAGCTTCAGTGCCTGAAGAGTCTACAGAAGACCAGGAACTGCATGTACCTCTATGTACATCTTTAATAATGCCTGAAGCAAAGCAATCCATTGCTCTCTAAAAGTGTTATGTAAGTCAATATATGTCATGCAATATAGTCTGCTATAACTTCTGGTCCTTGCATGACTTCTGTGTTTTGAGTGTACACTGGTTCTTCAGTCCTCTGCAGTCACTCGTTGCTTCTGTTCTTTATCAACTTCTGTATGAAACATGTATTTCAACCTAATGGTTTCTAACATCAGAATGAGAATTGCAGTTAAGAAAATCAAGATAACATACACTGTGAAGGCATTTCTTCTGTGTATGTATCTTCAAAGCCACTGTATTCACACACTGATCAGAAGAGTAGAAAAAATGAAGCCTGATATGAAAAATCATGAAAACCAACAGGAAATCAGCATGTTTCATCCAAACTAGCCTGTGAATTGAGTGGCATCAAACTCCATACACAACTTGGGGCAATCTCCTCTCTGGATTTAAGTTCACAGCTTCAGTAAAACCATTATTTTCTGCCAGATGAAACTGTTCACAATTGGCTCCTTGATCTCACTTCAAACAGTGCTCTACGCTTGTGAGCAAGGGATGAAATGAGATAAAATATGTACCTAAGTTTTGCACATGCACTTAAATAAAAATACTAATACACTTACCCCATCAGTGTTAATCTGAAACAAACTTCACCCTTCCCCTCTGTCCACTCAGTTCAAACGACATGGTCGATATTCTAAGCATTGGATCAACACTCCAGTGAACTGACACCACGTCCTGAGGCTCAGACAAGTCCAGCCAAGAGCTGAGCAGTCCTCCAGTGAAAGCACTCTGGGGAGAGTGGCAGCTCCAGAACTAGTGCTCAGGAAGCAGGCACCAGTCCCACCTTCCTCCCACCATACATGGGAGAGGGACCCCAGCACAGCACTCTGAGACACTGGTGGGAGGGACTGCGCACCAGGGCAGGGGTAAAGCCTGAGGAGGAAAGAGCAGTGGAGAGGAAGTGTTTTGAATGGATCATAGCAGCTTCCCCACACATCTTGCTGCCCAACATGCTGCTATGGGGAGGAGGCAGAAGTCAGGAATGACGTTGAGTCTCAGAAGATGGGAAGGGCTGGAGAAAGTGTTATTAGTTTTGTCTTTGCTTCTCACTATCCTACACTGGTTTTAGTTGGCAATAAATTAAACTCATCTTCCCCAAGTCAAGTCTGCTTTCCTTGATGGTAACTGGTGAGTGATCCCCATGAGGTTTCTTCTTATTTTCTCCCCTAGTCCTGTTCAGTTGTTGGAGTGAGAGAGCAGTTGGATGGGCACCCAGTAGCCAGCCAAGGTCAACCACAACATGTCTGAAGAGGGACATCTTAAATTCAGCAGCAAAGGAGGTAGCAAGTGCACAAATGAGATACACACCAGACATTAAGCACTTCCTCACACGCAAGAGCACAGGGAGCACTTTCAAGTCAGCAAGTTGTGCTCTACACTTAGTAGTTTTCTTTGTAACATTTCACACAGGCACATCTAATAACATCTGGCTGTTTCTAAAAACAGAGGGCAGGATGACAAGTTCATCCTTTGATACAAACCCTATCTTTGTGACAATCTGCCTCCTCCAGTAATCCCACAAAGAGGCCACTCCAGGAGGATGAGCAGAAATTACTGCGGAACTACACGAGGGAGGAAAAGTGTAGACAGCTCTTTCTGTAAACTTCTTTGGAGACAAGAAGTGAATTACCACAGAGTATCTTACTCATCCCTTCTTTGGCAAAATCAAAGGAATACCATCAATAGCTGCCACGCAACATTTTAATCTCCGCAGAAACTAGACTAAAATGTTTCTGATGGTTTAAATTGGCATTCAGTGGGCATTAGACAAACTAACTGACCACAAGGGCTACCAGGGCACTTTTCAGACATGGTCTCCGCTGTATATGGATTATCAGTCACCACAGTAAGGCCACTGAAGTGCTAGCAGGTGGTAACCTCTAGATCAACCAGATGTGACTGATAGTGTTATAAATCACAAGGTGATGATGCAACATCGACGTGTTGATGCAGTGGAAAAAAATCTTCTCATCACAGCTGCTAGGAAAACAGTTACCATTTCCACTGGCCTGCTGGTAAGCCAGAACTGAACAAGGAGAACTAACAATAATTGGAGAAAATCAAGCAGGATGTGCTTAAACCAACATCCATGAAGTCCTTTCATGCAAAGTGTTATCAGATACAGAGTAGTCATTTTTCCTCTTGCCAGAAGTGACTTAGGGCTTAACCTTATGGTCAGTATTAATGTGGGGGAAATGCTGCAACACAATTTAAAGAGACTTGTGCTCATCCCATTTGCAGGACTGTGGCAGATCAAACAAGGACCATTCCCTACTTTTTCAATAACATCCATTCTTAAAAGCCTGAGGCACTTTTCTAGTCACTGACATTGATACCTATAAACAACATCATCTTAACTGAAAGAATTTTTGAAATTTACCCAAAGGGGATTTTAAGATTTGATACTAGCCTCTTCAATTATTGTTTACAGATATACTTCACAATACTGTGTTTCATTGAAGTTGTTTCATTTAGACCAAAATAGAAACGAAAATAACTTAAATAAAGCTACCTCTTTTACTGCTTTAACATTTAATCCCAGTTTGGAGTCACATGTACTGTGTGCACTCAACAGACAACAATTTCTATTGCTTACTGATGTACAGCAGAGAAATGTAATCAATTTATATTGTGTGTATTAGTGTGCTTTTTAGAGTGATACTATAAATCACACCTACTGCTTCAGGCAGGGTTGTTGCATTTCTGTTCCTACAGTTGTAGGAAGATGCTGAAAATAGGAAAAGCACCACTGAAGCCGAGTACAAGGAAAGACATGAGACACAGAATATTTCTGGTTTGTTTTGTTTTGGTTTTTGTTAGGAGTTGGAAGGGACCTCGAAAGAACATATAGTCCAAACCCCCCGCCCGAGCAGGATCACTGAGATTAAATCACACAGGAATGTGTCCAGATTGGTCTTGAATGTCTCCAGAGAAGGAGACTCCACAAAATCTCCGGGCAGCCAGTTCCAGTGATCTGTCACCCTTGCAGTGAAATAGTTTTTCCTTATGTTCACATGGAACTTCCCGCTTGGACCCACTGCCCCTTGTCCTATCACTGGCCATCACTGAGAAGAGCCTGGATCCATCCTCCTGACACTCGCCCTTTACATATTTATAGACATTAATGAGGTCACCCCTCAGTCTCCTCCAAGCTAAAGTGACCCAGCTCCCTCAGCCTTTCCCCATAAGGAAGATGTTCCACTCCCTTAATCATCTTGAATTAATTATCTTCTCTAATGTCCAAGATGTAGTAATTTCAAGAAGGAAATAATGTTAAACTGTGAGAAATCAAAGGACACCCCTCAAAACCAACAAAAACAAACCCCTAAAAACAAATCCCAAAGAACTGGCCTAATGTCTTCCGGAGCCGGGTAACCATCAGGTGTAACACTAACCTAAATGGTGGCCCTCCAGTGCACACGTGACAGCTGCCACCAATCAAAAAGGGAAAGTCAGACTGCGTGACACTGTCCTGGAAGAAACTAGGATGATAGGTAATTATAGGGTTAGTCTTTGTGCATTTGAGCAACATTTGTCTATACATTGTCACACCAGAAGTGCCAACAGAATTTAACAAAAGAGCTACAGCAAAGTAACAGATCTTAGTGGTTTGAGTAAGAAAACATTGACTTCACCTCAAGGTGGGATTACACTAAGGGAATGCGAAAATAACTGCATCCAACTACAGTGTAAAATTCTAGCTTTAGCATTGTGTTATTTTCATAGAATCATAGAATTTTAAGGCTGGAAATGACCCCTAAGATCATCTGGTCCAACCATTAGCCCACTGCCACCATGTCTACCCTTAGACCATATCCTCAAGCACTGCATCTACCCGTCTTTTAAACACCTCAAGAGATGGGGACTCAACCACCTCCCTGGGTAGACTGTTCCAGTGCTTGATAACTCTTTCAGTAAAGAAGTTCTTTCTAATATCCAACCTAAATTTTCCCTGGCGCAGCTTGAGGCCATTACCTCGAGTTCTGTCGCCTATTACTGGGGAGAAGAGACCAACCCCCACCTCACTGCAACCTCCTTTCAGGTAGTTGTAGAGAGCAATAAGGTCTCCCCTCAGTCTCCTCTTTTCCAAACTAAACACCCCCAGCTCCCTCAGCCTCCTCGTAGGGCCTGTTCTCCAGACCCTTCACCATCCTCGTTGCCCTTCTCTGGACACGCTCCAGAACCTCAACATCCTTCTTGAAGTGAGGGGCCCAAAACTGAACACAGTACTCAACATTTTCCCACAAGATTTTTCCACACTTTAGAGTATATTCACTTCCAATAAAATTAGAAAAAAATATTAAAAATACATACATCACAGTACAATTATGGAAAAGAAGTATGGCTGTAAGAGCTCTTTCTCCTACAACATTCACATATTTATCAAACTAACCACTGTGTCACTTTAAGGCTCTGACAGATTTATACAGATGTTAAGGAAGAGAACTTTGATTTATTTCTGAGTCCTAGAGCAGAATATTGCTTACTTGGTAAGAACAGAAACGTCAATCAATAAAAAACCCCTGCCTTCTGAACCCTTCAATCTCAAACTATATGCTTATATGGGAGATTAAAGTTTTCACACAATTTCAGATACCAATACGCAGCTTTCCTCCCCCGATTACAAAGGTCAATTCCACAAACTATTATATTTAATTCTTTCAAAGATGCAGAGAAACTATTTTGAGATTCAAAGAAACATTCTCCAAATCAGTTTAACCTACTGCACTGCATGTATATGTAGGAATTTCTATGCAAATCTACTCAGTTCAAGAATTACATAGATTTAAATGATTTATGCTATAACATATGTTCTTAGTTCAGTCTATCTGCATCTTAAATCCAGAACATTTGGGCCCTAGGTATTACTCTCTAGTCATCTTCTTCCAAAGTACTTCCAATTTGTTCAATTTTAACATCTCCTCCCATCACCACCTGCCTTTGTCCCATTTAATTGTTCTCAAATTGAGAAAGAAGCTGCAGATCCTTCAAACAATACAGAATCTCTAAGCAGCACAAGAATATCCAATTGCCAGTTTCATTATTTGCTCAAGCAGAGTAAAAAAAAACCATATTAATTCAGAAAGAAAGTCTGTTTGTGCAAGCAAATACCTTAATATTCTACTAAGCATACGAAAAAATAACCTCCAATATTCATCATAACAAACATAATGTTTTAAAAGCAAATGAAGTATTTAAGTGATGCATTCTCTTCCTAGCATCTATTCCACACTAAAATAAAATTATAGCCAATGAAGCCAACGGCAGTTTTCATCACTGGCAATAACAGGGCCAACCTCAGGTGCTATTAATGAAAAGCGATATTTAAGTTTGCCTTCAAACACTACAGCTAACATGCAGGCAGCCTTACAAATAACATAATCCTGATTTAGACCACATTCACCTTTATCTAAATCACAGGTACAAAAATAAAGAGACAAACAACTTTAATTCAAAGAGCTTGCATCCCTTGGCCACTTGGTAGATCAGAGCAAGCTACCCCGCAAACAGCAGTGGAAGAAAAAGAATGGATTCATTTGAGAATAGTGGACTTCAGGGATCCTAACTAATAATCTAGTTATGCTTTTCAGAAACACTGTAGAACTAATTCAGACTGCTACACCTTCCCAGGAATAATTCAGGGTTATGCTGAAAAGATCTGAATGTGCAGCAATTAAAATTTCACCAAGTTACTGGGTGTGTTACTCTGGAGACTGGTTTCTTTTCTTAATCATGGCTGCATCATCTTCAAAGTTTCTTTCAAAGGCTTCTAGCTATTGCAACAAAACATTTTAAGAATACTCACAGTGTGGATTTATTTTGTGTGTATAAGTCAGGGATTCTCATTAGAATAAGTAAAAATTCAAACAAAAGATCATAGAACAATAAAAACAATGAAAGAAAATCCGTGGAATTTTTAGCAAAAAAAGTTTTCAGATTTATCTGAACACTTTCACAGTTTTTTTTAAATATGAAAAGCATTCGTGGAAATTTTCCAAAAAATAAAAATAACAGATCAGAATAAATTTTATTATTGCTATTAACTGCTTCTGCAGGTTGCCTAGAAACCCCATGTGAGATTAGAGCAGCATGGCAGACACCGAGGAAAACATGCCCACAAAAAATGCCAACACGGAAAACCCTAAAAACCCCAACAAAAATAACCAAAGAAAAAACCCACCCCACACCTGGTTTTCACCATATTAAGCTGAACTTCAAATTTTTCAACAATTCAAGGGCCTGTGGAAATTAATTAATATTCAGGTTTGATAGAAAATATACAACATAAAATTCCATTATCTCCTTTGATTTTATTTTGGTTTGTTTATGTTCATGTGGTATCAGTTTTAAAAAAATCTATTTGATGTACAAGATCTCATCATGCACCATGAAAGCAACAAATAAGTCAAAACCTTAACTGTGGTCATATGAAACAATGGTTTATCTTAAATCCCAGTTCTAAGATGGCTCCCTTGGAAGTGGAGATCTGTTCTAGCCCAAAGCTCTGGTCCAGTCAGTGCAGGAAGGGATCTGAAGTATGTCCCAGCAGGATGATTACCCAGCTGGTAAAAGGTATCGCTCTTTTTTTAAACCTTTATTCAGAATAATCAAACCCATTCTTGTTGGTTAACAGGAACAACCAACCAAATACTGACTGATCAATGACATGCTTTTTGAGAAGTGAAGACCTGTACTTAGAAAATTATTTGGAACTCTATCAAAAGCAGCATCTCTAGAAATTAAAATTTCATGGTTACACAGAATGATGGCATAAGCCTTATAAACTTTACAGGTTGCTAACATTCATTTAGCCAAAGGCCCATCAATCTTACTGAATTTCAGAGGGACAACAGGTTTTGCCTTAGATTCCATCTATTCAACCTATCACAGATTTGATCAATTGTTTTGCACCAAGGTATGTTCCATCCATTCAACCTATCACATGTTTGATTAATTGTTTTGCACCAAGGTATGTTCCATCCATTCAACCTATCACATGTTTGATTAATTGTTTTGCACCAAGGTATGTTCTTCCCATATTTTGAACATGGTTTACTTATACAACACACCTGGAAAACTGTTCTTGCAGTCCACGCATCTGAGCTCTGCTGCGCTCCGACTCGAGTGTCACCTCCCGTAATCTTTTTTCACTCTCAAGTCTTAAATGTCTTTCTTCCTCCAACTCATGTATCAGCTTCTCACGCTGAAAGACCATGAAAAGTTATTTATTAACTGTACACAGAGAAAACATACTTTTAGCAAAAGATTAAGATTTAATTTGAGAAAATTCATCAAAGTAATTACCCTTGCTGTCCAGTTCCATTGGGTTTTGTACAACATTACACAGAATAACAAACATTATCCCTATCATGTTGAGGTATTCTTACTTGGCTCAGACTCACAGAAGCTAGCATATTTAAAAACAAACACCCTCTCATTCAAAGCTCTCCACGCAAAATAAATGTAAAAAACTTGTATTTGAGATCTGTGATCTATCTTGCTTGAATGCAGACACAGGAAGCATTAAGCAAGACAGAATAACAACTTTTCATCCATCCCTTAATGTTTCAATCTCATGAGAGAAGGACCTGATTCTGCAGCCACTGGGTTTCTTGTTTTGGCTGACAGAGGGATCCCATTAGTAGGTCAGAGTCTATTTGAATCCATTTACTGAACTACTATGACAAAGAATATTTTTTTAAATCAAGTATCAAACAAACAAATATGAGAGAAAGAAAATGTTATTAATTTCATTAATACTTGTCAAAGGTAAATAGTATATGGTTGTTGCTAACTCCTAAAACATAAGACCAACAAACCCAACCCACAGCATACTGTGCTACCTGGATAAATCTACATGTAGTATGGCCTGATTTTTTTTTTCTTTTTTTAAATAATCATGTAAAAAGTTACTTAATTATTTAAAAACCCTATTTAAAAGCAACTGGATGCAGTTTAGGAGGAGCAGGGGAATGCACTGAAAAGTTATAAAAAATGTTACTGGAATTAACAAAACGTATATACAGCCTTCCCCTGGTGACCTTATTACACTGAGATGAAATTAAATTAATTTTTTCCTTGTGCATTTTAGAAGAGATAACAAATCAATAAAAAACCCTGAGCAATTTAAGTGGTGCTACATTAAACTCCATCAGTGAAGGGGTTCCAGTGTCAGTTGTGTAGGAAAAGGCTGTCATTGCAAAGGTGCAGTGGGTTCACTACCTATATGCATTGAAACATCCCTGTGCCCTGGTGCAGTGTGTGATTGCTAGACTGTCAGGCAGTCTGATGTACATCCACTGCTGACCTAAATTTTCATGACATACCTGCAAAAATGTATCTAGAAATTATACATACAGTTTCATTAGAAAATAACAAAGGTATCTTAGTGTTAAGCCATTAAATGGGGGAGACAGATTATTTGTACAGGTCTCACAGCTATAAATCTTACTGGATAATAATTTACAATAGCAGTAACCAAGGGACCAAAAATATTAACATTACCAAGGAGAAAAAGGATCTTAAAGACAGTGATAAATAAGTAGATGCCACAAAGGGAGGCTGCAAAGGATTAAATGAAATATCTATATGCTTGTGAAAAAAATAGAGGGAATTACTCAAAGGACAGAGGCTTCTGTCTAGCTGGTCATGTGAAATACCTGGAAAATAGAAAACTGCAAAAACAATTACTGGGAAATAAATCCATTGTTCTAACTAAAGTATCTAATTCTTGTCCTTACTGCTGCATAACCATGTTCTGCCAGATGCTGAGTAATGTTTGGTTTATGCCAAGCTACAAAGAGCAGAGTGGTCAGCACCAGGCAGAAGATACGCAGCAGCTGTACAAAGAGTATCTCTCCCTAGGGGTAACCCAGGCTAATGACATAGGAAGAATATTCAAAGACATCAGTTTTTCTCCACCTTAGATCCCATCAACACCAGCTTCAAATTATGCTGTGGCAGAGGCCCCTGATGAATACTTTAGCATCTTCTGATATAGATGTCTTTCTCTGCATTTAGAGAGATCTGACAGAGCTTCCAGAGCCAGAGGGTAGCAAGGAAAATTACATAAAGCAATATATAGTTACCACCCAGGGTTTAAGACAAGCTCTCAGAAGATGCTGGTGTCTACAGAAACCAGGCACAAAACCAAGTATATAACTGTCCCTACAGTAACTGATAAGCCACATTGCTAGAAAATATGCTACGATCCCTTGAGTGGCCAGGTTGACTCACAGCACCAGGCTGTGCTACCTGACATAGTAACAGATGAACTATGATAATGGACTAAAGATCATGCCTTCAGCACTCATTCAGCATCATTACTGCCATGGTGATCTTAATCTGATACAGCAACTGCCACCATATATCCGCTATGCTGGCCATGCTCTGGTCCTCATATAAAACGTTCTACATTGGGTACGATCTTAAGCAAGATCTCTACAGGGCAGAGGGACAAAGTTTCGGAAAGCAGATGAGTATCTTGTTCTCCATCTCACTGCTGAGATGTTTTGCAGGTGCACACAGCCCTGCAGAACGACTGTGTCAGATCTACATGCATGGCCATGCTGCTGCCAATCACAAACCCAGGCCAGCACAGAAAATACAGCAGAGATTCACAAATCCAAACCTGCCCCTACAGGTCAAAGACCTGTATAAGCTATTTCTAGGTTTCATTCACCTCTTGCTGGTAGGTCAGAGAATGCCAGGGAAGTCTGTATTATTCATGTGGGGAAGTCTGTGTTATCAGCCTACAGAAATGATCAGCACATCCACATGATTTTTTTTACTTTTTTTTTTTTAGAAGAAGGGACCCCGGAATTGCCTTAAGAAAAGTACACATAAACCAAGAACAAATTCACACTACAAAAACAACAGTTACTGGAATAACTTCTAGAATGAATTAAATGTCCAATTCCAATTCAGCCACCTCATGGGCAAGGATAATGGCACAGCATATATTACATCCTATTGTATGAGCACATAATATTGCTGTACAAAACCTACACTTCTTTCAGGGTATGAGATGAACAACAAATAAGTCACAAGGATAGAAGGCCAGAAATAAAAGCACTAACCTAAAGCCCTGAAATTCTGGGTTCTCTTCCCAGCTACCAAAAAATTCCTCTATGAAAAGGCAGACTGCCTGGAGGATGGCTGCACAGCAATAACACCACCCGACCTCATCAACGTGCTTCTTCACAAGAAATTACTGGCAACCTTGAGGCACCATTTTTTGCCATCTCTCACAGAAAGCAGATCTGCTTTCAGCCAGATCACAGGTATTAAACAGTGCAGAGGCGAAAAAATAAAGGAGTAAGCCCACACACACTTGGAAAGTTTTCATTCTCCAGGACACAAAACACTCACATACACTACACACAAAAACTAGCTCCCAGATGTAGTGATTTTATCTGCAAGAAAAGAGAACTACATTCTTATTCAAACCCAGAAAAGCCATAATGAAGTGTCAGAAGAGAGAAGTGAGCCCAATGTACGGAAAGGCCAGGATTAAACACTGATTTTTTTTTTGGTCTCCTAGAAGCACATAACATTTCCCTGAATTCTCCAGATATTTCGCATTGTCATAACCCCCTTTCTAAGCTCCTCTGTGCTAACCCCACTTTATTCCTGTGAAAAATAAAGATGTGTGAAAGGAAATGAACTAGCCAGAAACGGTTCAAGGTTTTATAGAGACTATAAGCTTACTGGAAAGTGATACAATTACCATGCCATGTGAAGAGAAGGTTAAATTAAAAAAAAAAGGAAGTATCACATGAAATGCATCAGTATATTTTAACACAAGGAAAATCACTGCCATCTTCCAATGAAGTTATGTGTTGCTATTTGCCAAATCCTCTTTAATTGCAGGTTCTTCTCTTGATGAGCTCTGCTCAAACTATTTTTCCATGCAGCCTCTCATTGCTGTCTGTAACACAGCTATAACCTTCTCTTAGAAGAATAACCCTTAACTTCACTCTTGCTTCCCTTTTTCAGCCTCTCCAAATAGTCTGACTTTCATCACATCACCCTGTCAAATTTCTGGTAACTTTCCAAATATGCAAAAAAATTTCATGTGAACAAACCAGAGTGAAAGACGGCGTTAGCAAACTCCACCAATACTTTCATGGAAGTACTGGGATATTTTAACACTTGAACAAATACTGTTTGCAATTACTTTTTCATGAGCATTTCAGCAATCAAGTTTCACTAGCTGCTCATTATGCTCGCGAGCCAGCGTTTGCACTTCAACGAGTTCTTTCTTGTGTAGCTGCAGAAATGTTCGTGTCAAAATGTTTCATTTCTCATCCACTCAGGGACACGTACCACACATTAACTCGTCTTCTCAAAGTTAAGGAAGGAATCCAATTTGAGATACTCATGATCAAAACAAAACGCATGAAAACTATTTATGGCTAGACTGAAAATAGCGCATGTATTTGACAGAAAAATCCAAACCTCCCCTCAGCACTCCATGAAGAGACTAAGACACAACACTTATTTTCAGAGTCACTGGTTAATAGCCATGTTCTTGGTCTAAGGACTGACCCAGTGCAGCCATGCGACACCCCCTAAGAGGTGCTCAGCCATTTATGTCTCCGTTAATTGATTTGGGATGTGGTGCACACCTCAGCATATGGTGCTTTCAGGTCCTACCAAACTACAAACATCTCTGCTAACTGACCCCTGATAGATGACGCTCCAGATTCCAAGTCATGGATATTACACATAAAATCAGCAGACAGCTATTCTGAATGACAGGCTCAACTACCTTCTGTGTTGGTTTTGGCTGGGATGGAGTTCATTTGCTTCACAGTAGCTAATACAGGGATGTGTTTTGGATTGAAGCTGAATACACTGTTGACAACAGAGGGATGTTTTTGTACCTGCTGAGCAGCTTTGCACAGAGCTGAGGCCCTTGCTGCTTCTCACCAGCGCTGCTGAGAAGCTGGGGATGCACACGGCGGGACTGCAGCTCAGGAACAGCTTCAGGTGGTAAGAAATTGTGCTGTTCAACATGTGCTTTGTATATTCTGTTATCACAATCCTCCTTTTCTGCCCCATTAAATAGTCCTTATCTGGACCTGAAAGTTTTACTTCTCTTCCTTTTTGATTCTCTCCCCATTGCACTGGGGGCAGTGAGTGAATGGCTGTGTGGCTGTTTTAGCTACTGGCCATATTAAACCATGATTAAACCTTCTCAGAGAAGTACCGAGGGACTTCACTCCCCTGGGGTCTACCATTTGACTAACCCAAGCAGATTTCCTATTTGAGTGAATTCCATGAGTCCCCGTTTTTTGTTGGGCCTGCTTCTATACTCTCCTCACTGCTGATGATCTTGTACCCTCCATGTTAAAACTGCTTGCTTGACAGCTCATCCCTCCCTGCTTCTCCCCCTAAAAGCAGTTTCCCCTCCCCTCCATAATGTCCCACCCTAATAATCTTACTTTCTGCTGATGTCAGCAGATCAGATGGACTGTCTGTGGCCGGGTGTTGGCAACAGAGGACTGTGGGGGTCCTCTGTGAGGAGAGGCCAGGGCTGGCCCAGCCAGACACGGACAGTTCCAGACGGTTCCACCACAGGACACGGAGAAGCCCAACAGCCGTGCTACTGGCATCTATGGGAAAATGTATTTAAGAAAGGCTGAAATCCCACAGAGGCGGTGAGGTGCTTTTATCTTGTCCCAGAAGCTTTTTTATCTTACCCCCCCAGGCCTGTTGAGGAGATGGAGTGAGAGAGCGGCTGGGTGGGCACCTGGCACCCTCCACACTAGTGGTTTATTTTTAACTTTTTATCTTTCAGATAAAAATCATGCTACTCCTCTGATCAATAATGCTATCTATATGTTAAATAACAGCGTGGCTGTGCATCGAGATTCAAAACTATAGATAATTGCAAGTGAAAAATTAAAGGGATTCGATGTACAAAGGCCACACATACGATACAGGGTGCTCCTAGTCAGAAAGCAGCCAGCACAACACCTCCTTAGGAAATGGTCCCTCGGGTTTTTGGTTTAGATTATGTTTGGGTCTTATGAAAAGCAATTCTTAAAAACAGCCAGGTATAACTGGACTGATTATTTCAAATATCATAATGGGGTACAAATGTAATCTCATCTTTAAGGTTACCTTGTAAGTAGTGAAAATGGCAACTGTATAAATAGAAATAAGATTCTTCTGTAGTCTTGAATTTGTTCTTTGCTTCCCCAGTGCATCATACGAAGGGTTTTACTATGGTACTACTAATTATGCCAACATGGAAGCACTATTTTGTCCCCAAAAAGTCTACTTGAGAATATTTAACACTGGCTTAATGTTGCTCAAAATCAGGCTAATAACCTTCACATTAATTTTTTAACAACTGTTTTAAAGCATTTGCTAAAGAGGGTCACAATTTCTGCGTAATTAATATTGATTTCAAACAGATACTTCACAATGAATTTAAATGAGGGGAAGAAAAGAATACACACTTTTTTGTTTACAGCTTGAAGTACTGTTAAGTCACTGCTAACCTAAACTGAGTATTTATGTATTTATTTTTAATGCCTGTTCTAATGCTATGCATCTAATGTTTTGCCATGAAAGTCATAAATTTATAGAATCATAGCCTGGCCTGGAACACAACATCCGACAAGCCGGATAATCAACTGGCTACAAAAGTAGACGACACCATCACTACAAAAGTAGACAACAGCAGTGGCAGAATTAAGCAAACAAATAGCAACTACTAGAAGCATATAAAAAAGTTTTTCAAGCAAGTCAATGTCCAACACAGTTATGAATAAATATGCATGTTTAAAGCACTCAAAGACACTACTTTATCACCCTTGTATGGCACTTTTGAAAGACTGCTGTAGGCAAGAGCCACAGAACAGAGATAAGCAATGAGAGAGGGATGGTGAAACAGTTCCATTTTTCAAGAATTAATTATGAAATATTATTTGAAATAGAAACTGGAATTTGCAACTTGGCCTCCCAGTTAGTTGCTTTAAAAACTACCAACTCATTTTTCTGATGCAGTGAATATTCAAGCCCCCCAAGATAATGCATGTTGATCAAATGGTATTTGTTCAAGTGACACAGAGTACACCTGAGCCCCAGCTGCCTGCAGCCCAAGCTATTGGGTAAGGGCAAGTACAAGCGTTGTCTTATGTTACTGAAATTTGGTGAGAGCTTGTGTTTGAGTCCTGCAAGGTGAGTAGATGGAGGAGTCCAAGGTGTTTTGCCAGCATTTTTACAGAGAAGGCAGGTGAAATCTCTTTGGTATGGTCACCTCCAGAAGCAGATGGCCCTGCTTGGTACTCTCCTGCAAAGCCTGGGACTCCCACATGAGGTGGGAGCAATCCTCCCTTCCAAACTCCCTGTGTGCAACCTGGTCCCAAATCCAGCACACAGCAGACTGCAGTCCTCTGTCTAAACTTACTTCACTCACAGATGACAGGAAAGAAATGTGATTACAAGAACAGAGAGCAGGTGTCATTTTTTATTTCATCATAAATTGCACCAGGTACTGTATTTTCATTCAAATTAAAATGAGTCCAACTTTAGAGTGTCCTTTGTTTGCTCCTCATCGATTGCTGTTAAACCAAATGTTTCTCATTCTGTAATCAATACTTCTCCACAAAAATAAACCAAGGCACTGACAAACAACTTTGCAGCACATTGCAGCGTTCCTTGGAGTGGACTTTGACAGCATGAAAAACCACTACCCCAAAGAGTGGAAAAAAGACGTGTGTTGCTTATTGCACTTATTGTGCTTATTACAATTTTTACAGGCTGCTTACAACTGAATCATTTTACTGCAACAAGACTTTATTAAATTAGCCAGCTATTGAAACCAGAGCTTTCTGACAGTGGCAGTTAATATGCCTTTGTCCCTCGTTACTGTTTCCAGCTATACTAGGAATACTGACAAATACCCTTAAACGTCCACTACTTCCCCAGGGATGAAGTTACAGGTGTTTTTAAAGCCCAGTGAAGCATTAAGGTATAAACAGTAATAACTTAAAACACCTGGAGGGTTCAGGGAGGGGGAGGAAGATTTACTTCCATGTCTCTTCAAAGTAAGAAAGTTAAGGGTGAAATTGTGTGGCTGCTTTGTAATCAAAATTAATTACCCTTTCCCCAGATACAGATTTGTACTACAGAGGCTAAAAAGTTTATCCTTGATTTATACTAGGCCTCTAATTTTTCCCCCAATGATTTTATGATGTAATCACTTTTCTTAAATTTATTCCCACTAAAGCTCTGCAACAGCCAGATATAAATAGTATAAAAAGCAGTATCCTAATTTTAGGCTGGTATCTTCTAGCTTCTTAACTCGAGTAAGAAAAAATGATGGTTCTTAGGAACTTGATTCTGCTCCTAAAATGACAGGCTGCCTAAATAAACAAGTAAAAATCTAACTGACACTAAGTAATTTGTATTAGCATTTTCCAAAACTGCCTTGAAAACAGTTAAAAGTTAAAAATTTGAAGCAAAATATTTATTTTCCACCATGAAATTTCAATATGTTTTTAGATCTCTTTCTTTGGCCTCATATCACACTAGCACATCTATCCCATGACTACCAGATGTAAATGTCAAGCTTTGCTTGCCTCTTAGATGAAAAGCAAGATAGCAAATGTTTATTATTATTAGTGATATTTCAGTGACAGTAGTTTACACACTTTATATACGTGGGTGATAACACTGCTCCAGAGCAATTCAAGTAAATTAGAAACTCTCTTGGTGTATGTAGTTACTCCTCCTGAATAACAGAAGATGCTAGCTTTCATTGTGCACTAGCTCAAAATTGCCACCATGTGGCAGGACAGCAACTTAATTTAGCATTATTTATACAGCACTGATATGGTTTTAATTGTATCTGCACAACAGAATAACTGCCTTGCTGAAGCTCCTTTATCGTGGCAAGACTACAATTAATCTGAATTAGGCAGGCCATTACAGGAGCTTTACTGTATATATAGTTGGAGTTGGGACAACATTTATTTTACAGAAAAAAACCCACCATGCTAATAATTCATAAAAGCTTTTCTAGCACCAAGCTAGATGGCTAGCAGGGCTGCCTGCCCATGGCTTTCTACAGCTCCGGTGCACGGCCAGCGCTCCGCAGGGAGCTCTCACTGCCCAGCTGCTCTTCCACTCTGCCAAACACCCAGTGCCAGGACACACAAAATTGGAGACACCTTTACAAACAATCAAAAAAAAACCCAAAACCTTCTGGTCTTCTAGAAACCGATAAACTGAAGTCAGCTGTGTGCCCCTGGATCATCACCTCTCCTGCAGGCACACCTACAGAGACCGTGGTTACACACAGTCCATGAGAGCAATATATGCGCAGGCACGCATTCTGCAGGTGAAACTCCTGCATCCCCAGTACCCATCATTCTCTCAACCTCTTAAAGGTCATCTCTGCATTGGACTTTCAATGTTGAATGAAGGCAAGCAATACATAGTTTGATAATTCTGCCTCCCTAATAAACCAACTGCTGTCCATTCACCAAGTTCAAAGACTGCTATTGATCTTCAGTTCTTAGGATAATTAATTTTTCCACTTTAGATATTATTTCCTTATAGGGGGAGGGATGTAGAGAGAATATTCTTAGTGAACCTGAAAGTCCCACATAGCCAGATAACACATTTTAAAAATTATTAATCTTAAAATTATAATGCTTGTGAAAAATGAATTTGCAAATGTAATTGAGCTTCTAATATCTTCTACAGACAATAATTAAAGAAATCTCATTTCCCTAAATTAAACATAATGAAATGTTTTTCAAAATCAAATAAAAATTTGGAAACAATATTAAGACAGATATAATATCTCATATTGTATGAATGCTTAGTATTCAAAGTGTGAGAATAAACCTCTGTCAATACCAAAATGAGAAAAACAGTATTAATTAGGGGTTTTTTTACATGAAACATCTTAAACTATAATGGCTAATTACAATTACAATTCCAAGTCCTTTGCTACATGTTGCTTTTTGTAAGGTGACTTGCTTTGTATTAAGATGCCTAACCAAACATAAAGGGGTCTGTTTATTTTGTTACACTAGGCATATAAAATCTTTTGTTATTAGAAGCAAAGCTTTATAACCGATGCAACTTGTTTAAAACAAATCTTTATTAAATGAGCTGCAACCAGGAAAAAATCCCCAGTTTGTGCCAGTTTATGTGTCCCACTTGTTTGTTTCATGAAATTTTACAGTAGTTGTATTTGAACCCTAAAACCGCATAAAGTGTGTGTAAACAACTTGCAAGACCATACAGCCAACACACCCCAGCCAGCAAAGTGTCAGTTGTTTGATTGACCCACAATTTTCTAACAGATCTGTAATTCTCGATCACTTCCTAACGGGGATCACAGGAGCAGTGTATGAAACACAGGTTGCCTGCTGAAACAAAACCTCCCAGTGATGCAATTTGATTTTTTCATCAGAACAAAATGAAATCTTTAATTAATACAAGTCCCACCAAAACATTACTGTAAGAGTGGTGGAGCACTGGAACAGGTTGCCCAGGGAGGTGGTGGATGCCCCATCCCTGGAGACGTTCAAGGCCAGGTTGGATGAGGCCCTGAGCAACCTGATCTAGTTGGGGGTGTCCCTGCTTCTTGCAGGGGGGTTGGACTAGATGACCTCTGGGAGTCCCTTCCAACTCTAGCCATTCTATGATTCTATGATTAAGTAGCAACACAGTTACAGCCTGATTTGAGTATCTAAAGACTGCAGACTTGAAGAGCTACACCTGCAGAGCTGGGTGGCTTACTGACTGCAAGTCTCTCTGTCAGTCTTGCGTAGATTTATTTAAATAAATGGGCCATGGTTCTGAGCTCCCCACCCACAGCACCAAGATTAGGAATAAATGAATCCAGGTGATTTATAAAAGGATCCAGGTTCAGTGGGATGTTGCCTACGTTTAGTTATTGGAAATCCCACCTTGGATCAGAAGAGTAATCTCCAGAATTTTTTCTTTAATACTGGGGGTTGTTCTGCAGCAAATTTATCATTCAAAACAAACAAAACTTGAGCAGCCTGGTCTAGCAAGAAGTGTCCCTGCACATGGCAGGGGGGCTGGAACTAGATGATCTTTAAGGTCCCTTCCAGCCTGAAACATTCTATGATTCTATGAAAAATAACATTAAAAACCAAAACTCAAACACAACAACAGAAACCTCATGCCATGGCCAACTAGAAGGGCATATTCCCAGTAAGGCATTCTGCTGAAGAAACCTGCTCTGGGTACACTTTTACCCTCTTGGTGGTAAGAACAAATTATTAGGATGTCTTTCATGATTTGACCTCCCCAAAGAACTCCCAGCTGTTTAACATCATGTTTAAGATTTCAGAACTCACTCGTAGTGAGGGCCAGAAGATTTGCCCAAAGTTCTCTCAAGCGCATTACATGTTCTTTGGACTTTCTGTGACCTACAGCGATACTTTCAAATAACTGTGCATGAGGTGAGGTCTAGACCATGCGATTTAGGGTGGTTTCCACATTTGCACTTGCTGAAATTACATCTAATTTTTGAGACAGCATGGTTTTGTAGTTAATATAGATATATTTGGACAAAATCACAGCTTAGACATAGACTTGAAAGAAGGAAGCGATTCCTTGAGCTCTGTAAATCAATGTAGTCCCACAGCTGATACTCTCAAAATTTAAAACAGATTTTCAAAGTGGGTTTTAAAAGGCAGACAGTTTCCAGATCTTGTCTGCTTTGTCTGGCATGTCTACAAAAGATAATCCCATGAACTATGGCAGGCAGTGGTCAGCTCAGACTCAGAAGATTTATTCAAGTTCCTTTTAACCAGGTAACAATATTCTGAAAAGCCACTGTGTAAACATTCCCGCAAAGCAGTGTTTGTGACACACTCGCAGTAGCTATATTCTGTCTAGCATGGGGGAGGCAAGGCATGAGTTTGTAGTTGTGCTGGATTTGGATTTCTGAGACACTGCTGCCTAGCCATTTAAGGAGACCTGCCACAGTGGAATGGTGCCTCACCAGAAATATAATGTGTAGAAAGGGCAGAAGACAAGGAACAGGCAAAAAGACAATGAAAGGGGATGTGTCACTCAAGCTACACTGTTTATACATGGCATTGATTTTAACCTATGGAATTCAGAAGCAGCAATACAGTACCTGCAGGTTTATGCCTAAGCTTTCCAAGTATGCAATGAAGGGGGACAGACCCAGAGCACCAGTGACAAGGAGAGCCCAGCCACGTGGTTTCTTCCAGACCCAGCTGCAATGGTAAAAGAGGTCACCAGCCCAGGCTCATCACTCCAGAACACCATCTGGAAGTCACTAGCTTTTCAAGTCAGCAGAGCACTGCTTGAGGCTCAGGACAGGGTACAAGGCAGCAGTTTAACTGAACCCACCATCAGACGTGCCTTGAAGCAGCCTGGCAATGAAGCAGGAGATGAGGCACAACCATAATCCCACCACTCGGCTGCGGTGACAGTAACCCCCAGCAGGGAGACACAAACATCCTAAATGACTCCTCCTTATCTTCAATGCCTGTGTGCCTGCACACAAACCAAATGGGCTTTCTCCTCTGTCACTGACCAACATGTTCTTTAGATGATATAAATGGTTTCTTTCCTAAAGGACTGGATGCTCAGAGAACAAATGAGCATGTGGCTAAATCAAGCGTTTCCCAATTGGATCTGTGTTAGTGAGATAGGAGCTGGGCAGCAGGACACGCACAGGATAAGCATAAGAAAAAAACCACACTTCTGAGAGTTTATTTGGCTTTAAAGGATTGGCCAGTGGAACTCCACTTTGTTGCTCTAGGGAGCTCTGGGATTTATTCACAAGCTAGGAGTAGCATGTGTTTCTTGCCCTGATGCTGGGGAGAGTTAGGGCTTCTGCACTTTCTGGACTTCTCATGAATGTATTTGTATTTCCTACTAATAAACAGGATATTGGGAAGTTAACTGAAATAGATGTAAGCAGGATGGGAGAAGTAGAACCTAGCCATGAGAAGTGGCCCAGAGCTGTTTGCAGTGCCAGGCCCCCACGGATCCGTGATATGCCAATATTAAAGTTTTCACACACACTTCTATTTGCCTTTCTCATCTGACAAACTCAACACCTCCAGAATCACTACTTTTCAGCTAGCTAACTTTCCACATAGCATTTTTTCTTCCCAGGCTCTTTAGGGCATTGTTCACGAAGTTACTACAATTTTTCTCTGTTCCCTGAAGTCCATTTATGGTCTGTAAATAACTGCAAAAAAAAGATACCTTGTTTACATAGTGTGTATTCCAGGGCCCTCTTGCTTTGGTTTTCTGAAGAAGGTACCTCTCTATTATATTCAGTCTTTAGCTGTGCAGGCACTGCTACAGCGAGCAGGGAAGGGAAGTGGTTAGGTGATTTTTTTTCATTGGCTGGCACATCTTCACTGGTATTTTTAACAGAACTACCACTGCAAAATATTTCTTAGTGCTGATGATGCACACATGCAAGAAATGACCCAACTTTCAGAGGCCAGATTGAGTTTGAAACCCTGGTACCTGGAAGAACTTGAAAATAATATAATTTTTTAATTCATTCACTGCTGAAACTAGAGTAACTGAAAAACTGTTTCCATCTGGTATCACCTTGCAGAATGACTTCTCAGTAATGATCAGCATGACCATCTGTTCAGGTTTCCAGAGACCATGTTCAGCTGAAATCTGAGCAGCAGCCAGGCTCTACTCCTATAGTACCCTTTCCTTAATAGTACAGGTAAGCTGGGCACACTTCTACAGCATAAGATCCAAAACAGATATAAAAACACTTAGTTCTCTGGTCTTCACTTCTACATTTATCTTTTTTACACAGGATGTAACTTTAACTGTATCTAACTGCACTTTATTCAAGTTATTAATTGCATGTAGTCACATGAACATCTCTTATCCAAGGCACAACTAAAAAAGGTCTTTTGTTGGTTTTTTTTTCAACTTAACATCAAGTGTTGAAAATTCCAAGCGTGTGGTTGATTTACTTTAAAAAAATTTCTCTATGGAGAATTCCAACTAGTAAAACCAAAGAGTGCAGCTGTCCCCTCTTCTGCCTTCAGCATGAGTTGAAAAAAATCTGACAGAAGTAGTTACAGCTATTAGGCTGAGCAGAAGTTCTGTTCCCGGACAATAAAATACATAATCACCTAATTAACAGGGAGGACTTTCCATGTGCATTCTCTATGGCACAGAGCACTAGAATAGGAGTTAGGAGAGTTCTAAATTTCTGGTACATCTTGGCCAGCACACCAAGGTTTCACATCACTTCCACACACAGGGTTTCCTTGTCTTTTACAGTAGCACACGCTCTGTAAAAGCAAGAGAGTGACCGTCTCAAACCAGGACAGCTCACTGTAGACACTGGACCACAGCCATCACAGTTGTCTGTCCACTGGGTACAAGGAATACAAAGAATGGATTATCAAACCCTTTGCAATTAAATAGTTTTTATGCTTTGGCAAGAAAAGAATTTTGCTGTGCATCTGCCGAACAGGAAATTTGCTCTTCACTATCGGACTGCTGTAATATGTTACTGCAACAAACAACTTCCTATCACTTGCTCGAGACATCAAGTTTGGTATCAAATTCAGTACAAGTGAAATATGAACAGTCTTTGTCCAAACAGGGCTGAAAAGAAGCACCCGAGCTGCCCTGTCCATGCAAGCCAAATCAAGCAGAGCTTGGCACAAGGGTGCACAAGGGATCTGTTCAGCTCCTGGCTGCTGCTGCGCAGGGGATGAACACCACAGAGTACCGCCGGTCCTGCCCCTGCCCAGACATCTAGACACAAGGCAGCTACGTGAAAAGAAGGGAGCTAAGAAAAGTTTCTCCTTCCTGCCTACTACATTTAACACATCTCCAGATGCAGGTACTTTTGTTTCCTGTGGGTTCACAAGGTTGTTTTGGCTAAACTGTTTGTGTTCCTTCTAATGCACTTCCTTTTCAAATGCATTAGGCTGCACGTGTTCATCACAGCCTGACTCCCACTTGCCTCCCCCTATGTACTTCAGTTTGGGAACATGTTTCCCCTACCAACTGATTGAAGATACAATCACTGGAAACCTGCCTCCAGGCTATCACAGCCAACAACTCTCAAAGTCTAGCTTTAGTAAGAAATTATTTTTCATCTTCTCATTCTTATGATAACTCCAGCATCACAGCTCTGCCCTTCTGAGGTGGTTTATTATCAATGACAGAAGCAAATCATATGGAATGTGAGATTTCCAACAACCACCTGAGAATTCTCACCTGTTCCTCTGGCATCAGCCATGTACAAAGTTTCTTAAGTGGAAAGCTCTGCCAGTCACTGCTGCAGGGCACTTGCTAATAGATACTACCAGGGACAGGATTTTCCCAAGAGATAATAATTTTTCTCCAGCACTCAGAAATCATTTCTAAATAAGCAGTGTCACCACGGATGCCGATCACAAATGTGCAGCGCAAAGATGTAATTACGAAATGACAGTTGTGTGGACTGTGCAAACTGTGCCAAATCCCCTCCTGGTACTCATCCCAAATCACTGGGCTGTGATTATTCATGGCACATCAGCACCCCAGGCTCCAGCACTAATAAGACACCCAGTAAGACCCTGCCTCTTCCCCAAAGAGTTCACTACCAACGCAGGCAAGCACGTCAACAGCAGAAGAGTTAGAATTAAAGCCCATTTGACAAATGAGCAATTTAGAACAGAAATTAAATACTTTCCAAGGTTACAAAGCATTTGGGTGGCAAAGGTAGCAACAGACCTTCTAGGATGTCAAAGTTAAAGACCATGATCCTTAAAGAATTTGGTGAAGTGGGGGTTTAAGCACCTGGCTATTTAGGTAGCAGATAGGGTACTGAGCAGAAAGCAGAGCTTATCAGTACAGTTTGGAGACTGAAGGAAAGCCACTCTGCAGCCAGGTAAGGTCCTATATCAGGTCTGGTACTTCCATTAGTTTCCAGAATAACTACAGAGTGTGTGATGCCAAGCGGTATGGAAGTAACACAATCCAAACACCACAGTCATTCCCACAGTCTAGACAGTGTCCTCTCACAGGACATGCAAGTCTCATCCCCAGTTCCAGACTTGGAAAACTATGGCATGAGATCTTCATTATGAAGAATCCCATAGAATATATAAAGATGCTTTATCACAATGCATCTGACACAGCCAAAACAAGCAGAAAGTACATAAAAGCAAATTCCTGACAAAGCAAAAACAACTAAAGCTCATGAGATTGGAGCAGCAAGGGTAAGTTTGCTAGCTCAAGCTATATGAATCTATGAATTTTACTATAGGAAGACATTATATCCTTACTGGTTTTGAATATTTCTTTTCAATCCCGAGCGGAATTTGCAGCGAGGGGAGCGAGTGTTCTCTATGAAGAGGAAAAATAGAACAAAGCGAATGGGGCTTAATGGCACAAAGATGATTCGTAAGTTCAAATCTTCAATGGATGAGCTGTGATTAGTTTTCACATCTACCTGCAAAGCACTCTGTTTTCAGAAGTGGGACAGCACAACAATTTTTCTCAGTTTCTGCCATCTCTTTTTTATTCACTTCCAACAGATGACTGACTTTCTGTGCACACGTTCGGTCTTTGCCCAAAGGGAACTAGACAGCAGTGCCTGACCATGCTATCTTGGTGCCACGGAGCTTCCAGTATGGAACAAGGCTCCACTGTGCTACATGTTGAACAATACTTGTTTGCCAATTACAAAGCTTGAGCTGACTCATTCCAAGGGTCAGCACCAACCTCATGGTACAAGCTCTGAGAGCACTGCATTCATTTCAATAAATGGGCATTTAATGGAAACAGCACAACTGAGCAATACTCTTGGCACATAAACTTTGTCCTTCCTTATATAGGAACTCACTCTCTTCTCCTGAAAACCTTTTCTGTTGCATTTGGGGAAAAAAGTCATTCTTCTGGACTCAGACAAAAAAAAACACCCCATGGTTTGTGCAGGGACTAGTACCACATATCACAAAAACTAGAAATCACTAGAGCAATATTTAAGTTCACCTTTAGATGACGACAACAACAGTGAAGAAATAAAGACCGTACTCCCTGTCCAGCAGTGATTTCTGCAGCATCTCATCCTCTCTGCCCTGCCTTAGCTACACTTTACAAGAGAAATCAGTAATGAGCCCAGGTCATGTGAGTGTGACTGTACTGCACCCCAAAGAACCCTTGGAAGAGCCGACACAAACAGGGAAACAGCAGGAAAAGGCTGGAATTGTTGTGATGGATATTGTGACCAGACTTGAATCAACTGACTCAAACCCGTAAGGCGAGTTTTTATATGGCCTTACAAGCGGGCCTACAAGATTCAAGAACAAAACCTGAAAACGCTGAAAAGAGGTTTATTTTTTAAAATTATGAACAAAGTCTTAATAATGTTTTGTTTTGCTTGGGTTTTTTTCTGTTCCCAGAACTAACACTGCAAACAGACCTTTTAGATGGAAGTTACAGTTGTTGGTAAGTATTATATATTATAAATTACATTAACAGGTTAAGTACTGGGGACAAAGAAACCCAAGAAAACACCCCTGAAAAAATCTAGTAATTTCTTTTACATGTAAAAACATTAATTTCCCCAGCTAAGTAAATAGTTACAATGCCAAGTATATCACAGCCCCTTCACTACTATTAATCTGCAGAAATTTACCTTCCTAGTGTGAATAAAATTCAAATTGTCGGCCCATCTTTCCTCTTCAGAAGCCCAGACCTTGTGACTAATGCTGTCCTAGCTGACATCCCTTTCTTGCATGAGAGAAAACATGACCATAAATGTTCTGCATCTTCAGCCTGCAGATTGGTTGCTCTATTCAGGTCATCCTTGGAAAAATATTAATCCAGTGAGTGTGCAGCTTCCTCGAGTCAACTCCTGCCATTGCCTGGAGGAGCTCAGGATTGCTGAGCTTAACCTTTGATATGAAAATGGCTGCAATTCACTGTTATTAGTGCATGAGCGCATCACCCCTATTAGGCAGTTAGGTATTGCCTAGAGCAGGATACATCTGTTTCTAGTCATAAAGCAGGATTTGCCTCATGCTGAAGCCAACTGCCACTCCGATATTACATACACCCGTCGACGCCGTGAGACTGCGTGTGCCCTTTCTGTACTTCAGCATCCCCTGCCTTTGTTATCTAATGTATAAATGGCAATTTCTACTGGAGGGCAATTAAGCTGATATGACATACTTTGTACCAATTGCCTCTGTTTCACTTCCAAACCTTATATAAACGCATTTTTATGTATTTTTCTCCTGTGTTCAGAAATTCTTACATAATCCTATCTGACTTTTTTTTTTTTTATGTTGACTAAATACTTGCAGAAACTGAAGAAGCAGACAGCTTTGGTGAGTTTCAGATGGAGGGACAAAACTTGCATCCACTCCTTTGGATACAGTAATGGTTTTCCTTGCAGCACCGGTGCCTACACCAACATCTTTAACAAGCAGAGTGCTCAACTGATGCCGGAGTATCGCTGCCTTTGCAATGGCAAGTACCAAGCATCGCTTCAAACTCCAGGGTATTTTAAAACTCTGTGGCTAATGCCTTCCATTGCCACGAAGCCTGAATCCCAGTGAAACCAGGAAGGATCCACACGCTTCAGTTTTTCACCGGGGAAGAGGTGGGTGCTGTTTCCAATGGTTGCAGCTCCCTCTCCTGGTAGAAAGCCAGAGCCAGGGATGCCACCAGCTCGGAGAGCAACCGGAGCTTCCCCGCCAGGCTCACACAACTGCTCTTCTGCTTTACACAACAATTTTAGCAGTTTATTGTTTCAACAGTTTATTGTGAAATTTGGTGAATAAAGAGGTCTCTGAAGTGAATTAAGCAGAAAGAGTAACACTGGTCCTGAGCTGAAGCATTCAGGCGCTCGATGCTTCTTTCTAAGGAGTGAGGGAGCAAACAGGCATATTTTCTTTTTCATTGGAAAATTTTAAGTCATAAAGAACCCTTAGATTCACAAAAGCCTTAAAATACAAACCCCGAAAACTTCAACATATTAGCGAATGTGAAGCAAATAACAAATAGCTCTCGAGACACACGTAGAACTAAAAAAAAATAAAAAAACCTTCATTGTAAAACCACTGAAGATAAAACTGCAAAGTTGTGAATGAGGACATTGGCCTAACACAGTATGAACAGTTAATGAGCTCCAGGAGCATTAAACTTGACTTGTAAAGAATTTCAATAACCATTATTGACGCTAACTACTACTAATGTCACTGCGTTTCCGTGAGGGCTGTATGATGGAGTTTCTAAGAAAAAGGAGCTAGACAGCACAGCTAGCTGCATATTTATGCACAGAGAGGATGGCACAAGGGTCAGACTGCTCCTTTCCACTTTAGGATGTTTAATATTAAACAGACATTTTTAAACGGCAACTTTGCCTCTCTCTCTGCTACTTTCTAATTAAAGCCCAGATAGATGTTTTCATACACCCAGAAGTTGGGAAAGACAATTTAGCCTTTTGTATCTCATCTTTAACACTTCATTTATTACTAAATATCATCTATTTTTGAATGACCCGGGTGCTTCTGCAACAACAGCCTTCCCAGCTGCTGGAGGCAACTGCAGAGATTCATCACGCGGGTGACAGCAAGCGCCTCCGTGCTAGTGGCACTATATTGTGCTGCCATCTGTAAGACCCCAGCTCAAGTGCAACCTCAGGATTTCCCCATGCTCTGTAAAAACAAGCTACATAGTGCAGATGTTAGGAGCTGGGCCTCCGCACAAGCTGACCATGCTGCTTTTTTCAGAGGGCTCCCTGCTAGCTGATTAATGAGGCAGCGTTAGTATCAGCAGTGGTGCTGACCACCCAGCCAGGATGGTGGCCCAAGGCAAGAGAGGTAAACACAGCTTCTGGTGGAAGCACAATTTCCTACAATCAGGCACTGCTACTGTAAATGTGCATTTGCAGCTTCCTAAAAAAAAAAATAAAATAAAATGGAGATTTGGCTTTCTATTTTAAACTTCACTCAGCTCAACAAAACATCATCAGTCCAGGGTCTGATCTCCCCTTTCTTTTTAGCCAAAAGCTAGCACCCACATTAAAAGTCTCCATGTGAACAAAAGAGCAAACAATTAAAATTACAGACAAAACAGCCTGGAGTTTGGAAAAACAGAGAATATGGTCAGACTTTCTATTGATATTACTACAATTTCAATCAAGACCTTTTCTACAGGTCTTAACCTGCCTTTCTACATCTTAATCTCCATGTGAACCCTACAGTTCAGCAGCACATGATGAGGAAAAGAGGCAGAAATCTTTTCAAAGCTGACTACTTTAGAAGTTTGTTTTCAATCTGGGAAAAAGACCCATTTGCAGCCCCTTCAGTTCTGTAAGACCCCGTTACATATATCTAAACACAGCACACTTGAAGTTGTAACAGGCAGAAGTGATCCAGTTCCTAGTAATAATGGGATATCTTACCGACAGTGCATTTTTTTCCCTACTTTCCTTTTTACTTCTTCCCTCTTTATTTAAAAACTTGCAGCCTCTACTGTTTTATAGCAAAAACTGTTTGTAAAGCAAGAATTGTGCTGATCACATCAAAACTCATTAATATAACTTGTTTTTCCATTATTAGCACCATCTGAGCCTGTTGAAAGCCTTAACCAGGGCTTTAATTTTTCCACAGAGAGCTTTAAATTAATTAGTGGTTTACATGCTAACAAAGAATCTGATACATTCATAAATCAATCTAATGCAGAAGGATTACCAGAGGGTGGAAACCTATTCAGTGGGGACCTCACATTCACTTAACATGGTGGGTTTCTAACAAAAGGGTGCAGGTGTGGAATAGACGGGTACCGGGAAGAGCCAATGATAATCACTTTGCATCACTTAGAGACGCAGCAGGACACATGGTAAATCAGAGCCGAGGGCCCACCCTAAGTGAAACCCATGTAGATATAAAAGGCAGTAGCATCCCACTTTAACCTTCACAGCTAAATTGTCAGAGTGGTACAGTTTCTTTTGTGGAGGTTACAGGCCACTGAACTAATGGAAAATAGAGTAGAATTAGAGGGCTTGGATGCCAAAGTATAAACTAACAGAACTGTGTAACAAATATATAATAAAGGTATAGAATAAAAAATTTAACATTTTTTTCTGGGAAATTATTAAAACACGACACACTTGTGTACAATTTTGGTTCCTTTTAGGCTTTTAATCAAGGTTTCTGTTAACATAATATTTTCTCACGAGATTTTTGCTCTGTAACTGTGTCAGCATTTTCCATGTATTTTTCCCAACCTGGCACTGTTCACTGATACGAAAATTTCACCAAAATGAACGCTCTTCTTGGTCTTGTTCTGTGTACTAATGGTTCAAAGTCAGGGACTATAAGTTAAAAACCACAACAAAACAACAGACTTTGATGACTAAAGCTGTCTTCAATCTTGGCTATGTTTTGAAATAAACTTGTGGTCTATTTTGAAAGCTGTTCATTTAAATAATGGAATCGTTGTCACCACAGACACCTGCACAGTCCTCATCAAATGTAAGAACAGTAAGAACTGTTCACATATGGTCACCTTATTTTCCTTTACAAAAAGTCAAAATACCCTTGATGAGTCAGAAGAAACATGACTAAGGGAACTGTGAACATGTACATTAAGAAATTAAAGGCCACGAGTGACAGGAGAGCCACCTGGCAATCGAGGCTCAGTGCTGCTGAAACCTTCAGTAGGTGGATTGGCAATGGAGTAATTGTGCATTTTGATAATGAATAATCCATATTTACTGATGGTGGTTCATAAATTGAAGAAACTTGAGCAACTGTCACATATTCACAGCCTGAATTTATTCAGTTGTCCTATTCAAGTAATTTATGAATACATCCTCACTTAATCCTATACACAAGGTATCGGATTTTCCATTCAACCACATGGAAAAAGCATATTACAGGTTATTCATGTATTTTTGGTGATAAAGATTTATCTTGAAATTAAATATCTTCATTTAATCTTCTATAGTACTTTCCAGTGATCATCTACTTCCAATAATAAATCAATCATGAAAAACATAACTCTAGCACATATTAAAAACCCCATTTCTTTCCAGGAGCACTGAGGCAGACACACTGGTGGTGTATACACTACATACTGCCTGGTCTTCAGCCTCACCTGAAATCTCCTCAGGAAAACGCATTTCAATATGAATCACTATGTCATTCACACAGATGTGCAAACCGTTTTTGAGCAAAGGCACCACAGATTAGTTTCCACAGCACATGCTGGTTTTTGTTAGTAACTACACATACTCATTCATCTCATTGCAGCAGTTCCTGTGACACTGGGCAGACCTAAGTGCTGGGAGCCTTTCCCACCCATCACTTCAGAGGACCATATACATAAAGGCAACAGCTGGCTGCAGGTTACAGCAAATGCTTACTGACAACCCCCTGTGCAGGGAAGCAAAGCCTAAAGAGCATATTGTCCCCTTGATTTGTGCTGGGAAGACAAGAGAGAAGAGCACTCACAGCCTTCGCACACTTCGATCACAAAGGTGCCAAAGGGGGAGCAGGAAGCACAGGGCCAACCCAATGCACCATGTGTCCCTCCAGCACACACAGGGACTGGGCACACACTCCCTGCTCACCCCAAAAACAAGTGTGGGTTGACACAACACCACCTCTCACCCTCATGACCTATCTGTGACTGCAAAAAACAATGTATTCTTTTTTTAAAGAAGCAAGAAACACTAGCACATTATTCAATGAGGTGCCACCCTGCAAGAGGCTTGTGTGATGTTTTGCACGAATCTTGGGCCATAGGGGAGTGGTGTGGCAGCATATCTCCTTGGGCTCTCTTGTCCTCCACCCTCTCTGCAAGACTGAAGCATGAAACATGGCATTCATGTGGCATTAAATGTGGCATTCAAGGTGGCATTAAAAGTGGCATGTGCTGTTCCTGTGCTCCTCCCAACTGAGGGAGTTAGAGTGGCACCAAGGTTTTCAGTGGACTAAATGGCACAACAAACAAAAAAGAAAATTGGGGTAAGCAAAGGCGATTAGCTAATTAGTGATTAAATAAAGCTGTGGCCTGTCACTGACTGTGTTGGCAGGGAGGCTGCAGGGGGGTGCCATCCCTTTTATCCAGAGCCTCAGCTGCTAACAGCACAGCAAAACCCCTCGGGCACCCTGCGGCTGGCTGGTACCAGTGCCCAGCCAGCCCCAGAGGACTCCCTGCTGTCTCCAGGGGGATGTCCCTCACACCACAAAGAGCAGCACATGCGATCGGTACCCTGAGGGCACACTGCTGGCTTCCAGTGCTTCTGGGGAGGAAGGCTTGCCATTTGCCAAAGGCCTGCTTGCTCAGAATCCCTCAGCGAAATTTTGCTGGGAATCTTTCTAAAGTATTTACCCCCAAACTGGTGAGTGCTGCAGGCTCCTTGCCTGTGTTCTCACACAGCCTGCACAGGTTGCTTCATCTCTGGCCTCCTCTGTGTTCAAATACTCCATCTCCTGGACCCTCACTGCTCTCGTACTGTTCACAGCCAAGAACTTAATTAATGTTAATTAATGACTGCTGTGTTTCATATTAAAATCACCGGTTCTGAGCTCTGAGTCACAAAGAAGTTTCCATACATCAGCAGCTTCAAAGCAATTGTCTCTATGAGTGCATTCCTCCCCAGCCATAGTGAAGGATAATTGTGGAAATTACCCCTCAGGAAGAGGGAAAAACTACCTAGTGTTTACCTGGGGGAGGACTGCACCCCTGGAGAGCTACCTATCAGCTTCTAATGGGTTACAACGCTCAGCCTCCCAACAAATTATACAAAATTACCCTCTGGTTAGCAGGACTGTGTGATTAAACCCACAAACCCATAAAATACACCAGAAATGTCTGACGCACGAGATGAAGCTGCAAGGTGGGTGCATACACCAAAAGCCTTACCAGGTCTAGAAGGTTAATCAATATGGCTCATTTCATGAAGTCTTAAATTATTTCACCAGGTGTATTTTACACTCAATATATTATTATTTCTATGCCTCCAAGGGAAAGCTAGGGTGTTTGGGGGTTTTTTTAATAATAAAGGAAACATTTCAAACAAACAGCTCTTCCCAGATTTTGAAAACTGCATACACTGAAAACTAAGATGCAATTGCAAAACCAATGCCTTATCTTTGTCATTTTTCCTCAGGCAAATTCCTCCTAGAGGTAGCAGGAGTTTTATTTCAGTGACCCACTCTTGAATTACAGCTTAACTCAATCAACCTTTTCGGTTCCTCCAGCATTTGTGCCCCAGTACACCCAACACTACCCAGTGGGCTTAAAGCCCATCACAAAGCCTTTTCCTCACCAACCCAACCACACTGCAGACCCACAGCAGCTCCCGCAGCTGAGCTGGTCACAGTATGGTGCCTTGGGGTGATTCAGCAGTATCTGCCCAGGCAAATTCCACTTGTTTGTCTCCTTCCCCTTACTACCAGGCAGTTGGAGCCCCGAAGCTGCTAGTCCGGCACCACACAGGAGGATGAGCTGGTTTCTCATACACTTACATCACTCCAGCTCTTGTTTCACCATATTAATCTCAAATAGTGATTTATAAAACGCACTTACTGGAGGCAGGTGGGATCTAAAGGACCCCACATCCCACAGCTAACCGAGCACTCGCTCCCCAGGGACTCCCTAACAGCTTCACTCCATTAACTTAAACTTTTGTCCAAATTTCTTTGCAGCCAATTATGCAACTTATCCAAATTAGTAGCAACTTCCTGAGTATGTTCAAGGGGACTGGTTTGGGTTTTAAGGTTTCTGAAAGGGTCTGCTTTACCCCAAGGAAGCCTAAGACAAGGACAAACAAACTCTTTAACAGATGGGAATTGTTCCTTAGATATTAAGCAATTAAACACACTCAGCACATGTTGGCTCCTAAAGAAAATTGTTTTGAAGAGATAAGGCACTCTATAAATTGAGATTTGCAGTTAACCAAAAATCTGCCATTTCAACTTCTGCTTACAAGCGTAATCTCATAAATTGCTCTGTGAATAATGAAGACATAAAGGAACATTACATGATTTACAAAGTTATCAGATGGAGGGGGTTTTAAGCTCCCATGCTTGTATTCTTCCATTTTTCTGCAGTTGGCCAAGATTTAACAGGCAAATAAATCATGGCATTTTGATGTGAAATTTCCTTTCTGTGCTTGCCTTGCTTCCACTTCAAGTATGCACCACCAGCAGGGAAAGGGAGACAGCTTTACCATAGCTCTTCCAAGGAAGCCAAGATAAGAGGAGTCTATACGTTCCTCAGATTGATGCATACATCGTTGGCCACCCATCAGTATGTCCTTAATGCTCTGGTGACCATCTTCAGCAAGACAAAACACGCCTAAGGCCTGAAGTAGTAAGACAAGAACTGCAGAGCGGCGAGTTGCCGCAGCTTACCATTGCTCCTTCACTCTTACTCTGTGCAACTTCCCTCTGCAGCCGAGCCACAGACAGCTTCTCCCTGCAGAAAGAAAAGCACATGAGTAGTGGTTCATTTCTCACTGGCTTCCCCATCGGGGTGGCATTCCTGCACATCGCTCGGGTAACCCCCCTGATAGATCCCGGCTCTCCTCACCGCGGTTCTCCACATCGTGTAGCGGCTGCACTGTCGCTTCATGTTGTGGCAGCTTGACAGGGCGGTCAATGAATCAACTGAATCTAAACATCATTTGCTCCACTCAAACAACAAAGTAGCTCATCACAGGGGCGATACGGAAACAGACTGTACAAATCAGAGTGTGTTATTTATTTTCCTCCAGCCTTGCACAGCAGCCTAGTCTGCACTATATAAACACAAGTTGGAAGGCTGCTTGAGTGTCAATAAACTTATGCATAAAAATGAAATGTAAGAAAATCTATTCCACTCCTAAGCCTACAGCTCTGCATCTTGTTAACTACTGAATTATTAGATTACTTTTTGAATTAGCCCTTTTTTTTCCTCATATAAGATCCTTGCCCAAATGTTTGGGTTGACTCAAGTAGCAATTAATTTGCCTAATTAAGGCTTTGGTGGTAACAACACGCTTCCACCTCAAAAGCTGTAAGGAATGAAAGTAGGGTTTTTGAAAACATAGAGAAGGAAAGAGATTTCCACAGTGATGTCCTGGAAGAATGTACCATGACCAAGTATGTGAACTGCAAAATCCAGACAGTGGCAGGTGGTGGAGGAACCAACCATGGCAGAAGGGATACGGAAAGAGGAGAATTCGATTTGGAAGCTCAGCAAAGCGGAAAATACATTACAGAACAAGAGGGAGTTAAACAACTTACCATAATTTTAAAAGGATTTAAAAAAAATAAAGTCTATTTTTTCAAGTAGGCTATTTTTAACGAAGAGTATCTGTTTTTGAAAGGAAACTACCATGCAGAAACATCAGAGGAATTTACCAGCACATGAAGAATTTGTCAGTACGCAACAAAACATAAATCTGCACATGAATAAATTATTTTCAAAATACAATCATCTTTGAAAACTTCCAGTAAAGTATTTTTAAATCAGAATATATTCATTTTAAATCAGAAATTTTCCATTTACTTGTGTTTTGCCCAGAAACTCTACTTGGTCTAATTGGAAAGACAGACCCGAACTGGCCAAGTGCAGCATCCCAGCACTTCCCTGGGAGATTTAAGTTCTCTACTCCCAAGACTACTCAGTGTAACATAAATTTACAAGTGCCAATGCCTCAGGCCTGCTGAGAGGTGGTGGCAGGCAGGTAGCATCTGCCCTTTGAAGGTTGGCACGACCCTCTCATTTGCTTCAGCCACGTGTCTGCTGGCCACACCACCCAGCTTTCCTGAGTCATTGAGTTCAGGACAGAAAAGCTGCTGCTGTGCAGGCACTGCAGTGAAGCATAAGGTATCTCTCAGCCCTCACAGCAAAGAGCAGGGACTGGAAACCCCCATCCCCCAAAACCTGCAAAGGTGCCCAGCCGGGGCTGAGGGAGGACCTGGCAACCAACCATCTCCCAGGCTCTGTAACTGCTCCCATCGTTGTCTGGGCCACTCTCACCTGTCAGGTAAAGCTAAATGCTCTATGATATGATATTCCTGATCTTGCAATAAAAGTAGCCTTTAAACCACATCCACGAGCCATCTCAGGAACCATCTCAGCGCATACCTGCCTAATTACCACGGGAATGACAGCACTCATGTCACTCAGCCACAGCTCAACATATGCTTGGGTCACCAAACCAGTCCTCCCTCTCCGTCTCAGCAGGAGACGTGGTATTTAAGTGAAGTCTCCCTAACAGTCATCTGCCCCCACATGCTTGCTGTGCCCCCCCCGGCAGTCCCTATGCAGCTGGCTGCTGGGCACCCTGCAAGCACGGTTATCAGATTAATAGCAAGCATTGCTAATACTGTGATTTGTAAGCATATATCATATCAAACCTGCTGAAAAACAGCAGAACCTGAAGATGGCAGAGCCACAGCCCAGCAGGAGTTGCATCTATGTTACTCCAGCACAGCATCACGATCCTCTTTTGCACATCCAAAAAACGACTGACAACTGGGAAGTGGCACTAGTACAACACTGATAGCCTTGACACAAGTACCCTAAAAACAGCTACTGAAGGACACATACCGCCCTCCCTCTTCCTTGCTCGGGTACTATCTCAGGCAAATTACAAAATTGGTTAATCCTATTTTAAGGATTTGGTTCATCTGCTGAAAATAGCCCTTTGCATTTTTGCACCGCTTCAGCGCCCTAATATGTTTTAGTGGAAAAAGTGAGTGTACCCTTTGAGGGGTTTTGAGTTTTTAATTGCAAAACAAATGCCTAAAGAAATTTTATGAGAAAAGATTCGGAAGAAAAAATAAACAAAAAAAGCCCACAAATCACTCCTCCATACACTTCCTGCCAGTGGCCTGCACAGATTTATTTAGTTATTCCTCCTATATGAGGAATGCTCCTACTTTCCTCTCTCCATGTTAACTTCAACAGGGAATCAGCTCCACATTTCTGGAATCCTGGAGTTTTATCAGAGTAAATTCCATTTGGGGCCTATCCGCAAAGAGGGCTGCTCCTAACTCTTCTGTCTTTGGGTGAGGACCCTGCCCAAAGATCAGAAAACACTTCTTCAGGCACTTTCCCATCAAAGGAGAGCAAAGACTGCTATTCTCACACCTTGTTTGTAACACTGCTGTGAACAGGTACAAAACTACTTTCCAATTAGAAAATAAAAATAAAAAACAAAAATAAACCTATCACATATGAGAAAAAAACTGAACCAGTGGATACAGAGAAGCCATCTGTTCCAATGGTGCCCATATATAGGACAACTTTGAAGAAGCAAAGCCTGTTGTCCCACTTCAAACAGGTCCCAGAGCATCTTCTCCCTCCCGCCTGAATTCCCCAGGTGAAGGAGCTGTGCACTCACAGCCAGAACGCTGCAGATGGTTACCTTCACCCAGGCAGGATGTGTGGCAGAGGCTCAGCATGCCTCTGGACCACAGTCATCCCAGAGATCATTCCAGGGAGCTTTACTTGTGATGCACTTGGCCCATCGCCCACGGTGAGCCGTTTCCCACCACCTCTGTTCAAACGCACGCTGGTTTTACATACTGGTATACACAGTATAACGTAACAGAAGCCACGAGTCAGTGGTATTTAGCCCCAGTCTGCAGTGTTGGAAGCTTTCATGGAAGATGCATGACAAGAGTGAACAAGGACCCTTGTTTCTAGGCACAACCAAATACACCTGCTAACTACTACCCACCATCTCGGGCAGTTTTGATTAAGACACAACTTTAGGGACTATTCTCAGCCCCCGTTTCTTGACATGGTGTTACAACTGGATAAGCATTTTACTATGACTGAGCTGCAAAAAGAAGCTTTTAGCTGCTTTAGTCTTTCAGATGTTTCAAATGCAAAGAACATTTGACATGCAGCTTAAAAGTTAATCTTGTGTTTTTTAATCTTTGATTTTAAATAGGAAAAATTAGTAGCATTACTTTGCTGCTATATGTTTTTATTTATTTTTAATCAAGCATGTTTCATTCCTATAGCATGATTAATTAACAAAGATAATTAGCAACTACAGCCAACCTGCAAGAAAACAAAATCTTCCCCGAGGATTAAAAAAACTAAAACATGTTCAGCAAGAAGTTCTTATGTTCGCTTTTGAAAAACCACCAAATGATAAAAGGTTTACAAAAACACTCTTTGAAAGCACAGTTTATGTTCTTAAGTTTGAATATTTGCATTGTAAGTGGCAAAATTCCCAGCCAAGGACTTTGCAAAGAGATAACTAAAGAGCCAAACAAGGATGCAATTATGTCCTCTCCAGATGGAACCAAGCACACAAGTATTCACTGTGTGGATGGAAGAAAGATACATTTCAAGTCTCAGTATCAGGAGGAGATACTGCAGTAGCTTGTTTTTTAAAAAAAAACAAAACAAAACAAAAAACCCACCAGTTTGAGGAAAGCCCATTTAGTCTAAGAAAAAACACAAACATGCTAAATAATCCTTCAAATTCTGAACCCTCCTTAAACAAAATTGCTTCTTCACTCTCCATTCCCATCAGTTAGACTCACTCAACTACCAGAAAAAAAAATCCCTGTATCATAGGAGAGTGACAGCTACACACAGCTCTGGGCTTCACTGCAAAACCACGATGCCTGAACTTCTCCCAGACCATGGGATAAAGTCAGCACAACCACAAGCACCCCATTTTGAACAAAGGCTGATACCTGTTCCTAGATCAGGAACAGTATCTCATATTGAACAACACACCAAGAGTTACACTGAATGCAGGAAAGACAACCTCACAACACCACAAAAAACTCTAGCAGTGAACTTCAGCTGCCCAAACTTTTAATTAGTATTTTAATTTTTTATTTGACACCTCATATTCAGAAGCTCTTAGATACAGGGCTTTGCTTCTCCATCTAACACAGAAAGGCATTATTTAAAACAGCCTGTGGATAACATTATTAAATAAGGATTCCCTTAAAATGTGCTGACTTATATCCATTTGCCAAGATCTCAGCCATACAGAATCAGGCTGTGTTTTCAGTGGTAAGTAATAATTTTGCAGTTTTAATAAATCTGTTTTATAATTTAAATAAACAAAAAGAATACCAAAACTCATAAAGAATGTAAAATGTTTTAACATCATCTGAAACACAGATTAATGCTTCAGTGAACCCCAATGCCCGTGATCCACTGGGAAGACAAGAGTTCTATCAAACCCTGACATTGTCTCTTCCTGTCTCGATCATACCTACACCAGCAGCCCCACAACCTGCCAGTGGGTATAGACAGGTCCTGTATTTTCAACATTGACACATGAAGATTTTAAACATTTCCTTTTTCCTAAGTATATTAATACTTTCCTGGAAATGGAATTAACGAGGACAAAATTTTTTAGGTATGACAGCTCCAAAGCTACTCATGTGATTGCTTCTCTACTCGCCTTTTTTTTTTTTCATGATCAGGAAAGTGCTTTCTTTGTTCATCCTTCCTTGGAAACTTTCACTCTGAACTAATTTCATTTAGGCAGTGATCATTTCTGCACCATAAAACAAAGCCCAGCTTTTCCTTTTATTTTATAACATTAACATTTTTTGAGGCCAGTAAACAAGTACTTGATTCACTGAAAAAGTCACGCCTTGAAAACGTATTTTCAACACTTGTTTTATTTTTGGTGACAGTGTCCAACCAGAGTGGCTGAGCTCTATGCCAGCAAGTCCTTCTGCAGGATACTCCAGAGCTGAGAAATTCAAACCAAGTTTCCCACTCTATGCTATCACTGTGAGCAGCAGAAGGTGAATAAACACTTTATTCATGCAGGGAAAACCAAAAAGAAGATTCAGAATCCAAATTTGCAAGGCATCCCTAACAGTATGCCTTCAATCCACTCCTTTATCACCTACCAAAATCATTTCTCTCCCTGCCCCCACCCACCCCCATCATCACTCCCCACCACAGCACTGTTTTTCAAACCAACCAGTGAATACACTGGTTAAAACCATGGATCAAACATAGCATGGTGCTAACAACTGGGGCAAGGCATCAGCCTGCACGGAGAGCCGCAAGCCCAGCTTCTTCCAGTTCCTGGTTTCCCTGGGAGGTTTCCCATCCACATGCTGACCAGGCTTGACCCCGTGAGTCTATGAGATCTGACAAGGGAACAGCCGAGGGTGGAAAGGCCGCGGTGAACTAATGCGCCGCTTTCAGCTCCTGTTGCGATCGCAACCCTCCTTCCCGCTGAAGCTCACGTACAGCGCAGGCACGTGGAGCTTCATAGATGTCAGCCTTACGTGCAGCTTGAAACTGGTCCTTCAGTTTAACTAGACCTGGCAATAAAAGAGTCATCTTGCAAAGAAATATTCACTGCAAATTTAAAGCTGAGCAACGTACGGGCTTTATTTAATTATTTTTACGGTAATTGCAAAGGCTGGAGTTACAAGAACGGAAGCACTAATGCTGTCAAGCAGAATAGATAGGGTGAGCCACCAGCAAGGCACAGGATTCTATTTATTGCTAATTTATTTGTAATAAAAGATAAACATACAGCAAATGTCATTTACAATAAACTTTTCTTGTACAAGACATGATATTGCTAAATCCAGACAAGCAAAACAGAGAGTAACTTATTTAAACCGTATTTTCTTTGGGTGACACTAACAGTAAGGAGAAAAAACAAAACAGAATTATAACTGTAATCTGAAATAGGTCTCAGCAATCCCCAATGGCTCCTCACCAACTTCCAGTGGATTTCAACATATATGAAATCTGAAGCAGAAGTTTAAAGACTGCCTAGATGCTTTCCAGAAGCATCTAAAAAAGATATCAAATACAAAAGAAATACTGTGAGAGAAGAGCATGGGGTAAGACAGGTCTGAGTCACGTACCCCGGTAAGAAGGAAGGTGGATGAGGTGAGGAACGTTGTCAGGGCAGAGCCTCCATTATGGCAGTGAAAAGGTTGCCTTTGGCTAGGAAAGGGGAACAGAGCCATGACAGAGAAATCAGAAAAAGAAATGTTATCAAGAGTCTGTGGCAGATTATGGTGGGATTGTTCACATGACAAATTACTGAGAACCAGCACAGCAGCCAAGGTGAGCTGGGCGGTTGATCATGGTAATTCTCCTGTCCTAAGCATGCACATGGGGAAGGACAGTGACTCACTTTCAACAGAAGCATCTCCTTTCACACTGGTAATCTTTTTTGACATTTACTGTTCTCTGTACTGAAATTATGGATGCAAGACTGCACACTTTAGTGACTCACTGATATTGCAGACCACATTTCAAGTATATTTTTAATGGTGTGGGGTACAGCCTCCTTCCACTATTACAAAATCACAGAATGAGGGGACCTCAAAAGATCATCCAGTCCAACTCCCCTACTCAAGCAGGATCACCTAGATTAGATCACACAGGAATGTCTCCAGATTGGTCTGGAATGTCTCCAGAGAAGGAGACTCCACAACCTCTCTGGGCAGCCTGTTCTAGTGATCTGTCACCCTCACAGTGAAAAAGTTCTTCCTTATATTCAGATGGAACTTTCTATGTTTCAGCTTGGAACCGCTGCCCCTTGTCTTATCACTGGGCAATTAGTGCCAAATCTACACCACAGCCCCCCTCACATTCTCTATAAACTGTTGCCAACAGTACCAGGCATAGTTATGGAGATCTACACCCAAGTTTAAAGCGTTGGGTTTTTTACTCTCAAGCTTTGAGTTGGCTTTTCCCCTTGATAATGTAAAAATGCCAGAAAAGCCATCAAGTGAAGAGCAAAACCTTTTAAAACAGACATTTATAAATAAAATTCAGATGTAATTGCTAATTAATTAGAATGACAGCAAATAGAGCTACCAACTTCCCTTTCAGTTCCTTGACAAGACATGGATACGGTACCCACCACCACAATCAACGCAGTTTCTTCATTAAGAAAAGAAACTAGCAAAAATGTGTGATTCCTTATCCGTGACACACATTCAGTTTAGGATAAAAGATTAATGTCTGTACAACACAATGCCAAGTCATCAGGGTAATTATGAATTATACCAAGCAATCATTTTACAAATCTCCTGGAACATCTCGCTTATGACCACTATTCACAAGATAATAGATATGGCTGTAAATGTTTTTGGTCAGATACAACCCTCTGAAGCCTTACTTTTGGACTGAGATTCCAGGTGGAAGAATGAAATAGGTGAGAAAAGAAAGCTGATTTTTTTAATGAAATATAAAAGTGGAATAAAAAATTTAACATTTTCCTAATAATTTCTAAAGGCTGTAGACAGTAGTGAGAGATACTTAAAGATTTCTTTTAAAAATCAGCCCAAGCACAAAACAGTACAGCAGGCAAAGGAGTAACACCTGGCTATCAACTTGACTGCAACATCAAGTATGAAATAAGTATCTAACATCCAAGGGCCAAGAAGCACCACATAAACAGATCACAGTACTGAACTCCGGAACACATCTCAAGTAGAGGGTTTCACGTTATAAATAGTCCACACATTATGCAAAGCTCGCATTTAGTGAAAAGCACAGTTTTGGCAGGGCCAAATTCTGCACAGATTTGCTCCCTGTTAAAAAAATATTGATTTAATATAGCCCATAAACTACTAAACTGCACTACTACAAATAAATGAGCAGAGAATCTATCCCACAAAAATCATTATTGTTAAAAGTGATACACTAACCATTGTTGCTGCTAACCATTGCCTCTGTTCTGCAATCCATGCTGTAAAATACCCAGCAAAAGCAGTCTGACAAATTCATGCTGTTGTAGTTTGGATTTTCTTGACAAAAGTGACTGATTTATCAATTTTAATGTTACATTAACAGTAGTATTTGGATTTAATGTGGTATAATTTCTGCCAATAAGTTGCAATCCAAGAAGCATACAGTGGGAATTTGTATGATCCAGGCAAGCTGCCAAATTCTCAAAGACATATCATCATGGAAAACCTCAGTGTTCAAACAGGGAAAAAATATAAAGCACTAATAGAAGTCAGCGTGGAATATTGATTCAGAAAAAGAAACTTTAAATAACAATAGAGGCATCTGTTGCACAGATTCCCATTCTTCACAAGAAAGGTTGCTTGCTCCTCTTTTCAGATGCTAGTTGAAAATGTTATCCAAATGAAGCCTGTTTAACAAAAGCCCTAAAATGCTCTAAAATGGTGCTGAATTTCTCCCTGAGAACTCTTACACAGTTGCAAGGCCTACAATTAGCACTTTTCTAAGTAAAACAAACTACGAGTGTTCATCTTTTTGACAGCATCCTCTGAGGCACTGCCATCATTATTATGCCCTTCTCCAGTATAGGTCACTGTGGAAAGCAAATTTTACAGTACCCTTTCACTTGCTCCTCCTGTACCAGCATATGGTCCAGGAGCTCCACTTCTTTAACTGAGATGGTAAGACAGTGAGACAGGCTGCTAAAAACCTCCTAGTTTGTCTTGGTAGCGCAGCACGGTTCAAAGTGATTAATGAAAGAAGCACAGGGTCATTGTTACATGACAGCGTGGCACCTGGAAGAAAGGCAAGAGTTTAAGCCACCACCTTTACATACATACATACACACACACACACACACACACACACACCCTCTTATTTCCAACACACACAAACTGCCACTCTTCATTTCACATGCCCACAAGATGTTCAATTCACTGAATCCCAAACCTCTTCAGCCATTTCTAGTGAAAGCAAATTCCTTTTTTTCCACTATGCCTGATCTCAGGAAGACCTTGAGAGAAGAAAAACACAGGAAGAAACAAGCAAACAAGGTTTTCTTTTTGCAGAGGACTTAAAAGTTGAGCTAACAAATCCCCCAATCACTGGTTGCTCATATATATTTTTTCTCTAGAGATCTGTCACATGGAGATGATGTGTTGTGGAAGTTCTTTTGAAAGGATATGTATTTCCCTGAAGGATTTTTAATGAGAATTTATTGCTCATGAAAGATTCAGGATTGGCAGCACTTCAGTCTTTAGTTAATGATCTTTGTTTATTAACATAAAATGCATCTCGCATAACAGGAGTGTAACTTTCCCAACCGATGCATCAAAGCCCGGAAGAATTCCCACTCCTTCAGTCTCATCCCCTGAGGCTGTCAGCCAGAATTTACATGGTTGTCCTCTACAAAAATGAAGTCAGAACCCTTGTTTCACATAAGGCTGAAAATCATGGAAACATTTGTCCATACCCAAAATTATTCAGACATAAACAGCAAGAAATGGCAACAGGCTGCTATTAGCTCCCACAGTTCCTATTCTTTCCATGCAAACCTTTTATCAGCAACAAAAGATATTTGCTTAGTCCAAACCCTAATGGCTTTTAAATTCCATGGCTAACATTCATCCAGAGTGCTGATTCCATGTGCAGTCAGTATATTATCACCTTTGGAAACTCACTGAGTTTGCAGAAGGTCACAGATGCCTGGGTCTGTGAAGTGGGGACCCCAGAAACACACCACTAAGCCATATCTCTACTTCCATGACAAGGAAATGGCAGAAGTAGGAAGGAAAGGACCAAACGCTCAACTGCTCAATAAGGCACAAAACCCAAACACGTTGTTTTGGTTCCTAAGCCAAATGTGATTTGGACACTAAACTCAACCAAATACTTAGACCCCACTGCTTTGTTCATAACCAGCTTTCCTCTGCACTGCCCAAGCGATACACCCAGCTCTCATTTGTTTGTGGGAATGTTTATAAAGATCTCTGTATTCTACAAAGCTGTTCAGTTTTGCTCTTAAGAGTTCAAAGAAGACACCCAATTTTCTTCGTTACTGGTTGACCCTTTACCTCTGTTTTCCACTCCTTTGTTCCCAGATCATCACAACCCATTCCGAGTATTCTTTTCAATCTCTTCTTNCGAGTTTTTTTTTTAATTCCTTCTTTTTTTTTTTTTTTTGTGGGGGGTGTGGGGTGTGTTACACAGTGCGCTGTGTTTTAATCTATCCATAAAGTCCATAGCATCAGGGCTTCTGTTTCTTTTAAAAGGCTACACCCAGAAATATCTTTTATCACAGACTCTCTAACCTTCCAGTTATCACTCATGTCCTGTTCTAACTGAACATTAAAATACCTTGGCAGTAACATCTTTTTGATTTTTATTTCTTCACAAAAAAAAAAGTGATTTTATTGTTACAATCACTGGATGTCTTTCTCTCTGCTTTTTTTCTTGATGCAATTGTTCAATACAGTATTCTGCCACAAGTTGCTAGCAAATTGGCAATAACCTTCCAATCAAAGAGAAAATAAGTTAAAAGAACAAAAGTTGTTCAGAAAGATTCCTTTTCTTTACTACTTAAATTGTTGGGATTTTTGTTGTTTCTTGTAATTTCATTTTGCACCTTCAATAATAACACTGCTCTTCTATTAAGACCTAGAGATATTTCCAGTCCTGGGGACACATTTCTGCTGGGAACAGTCTCCACTTAAGGCCAGAGGCAGCTGAAACTCACAGTAGTGTTTTATGTGGCAACCCATCTTTCATCTACCAACTCTCATGAGAGAATCTCTTCTCACATCACTTTACAGGGAAGCAAGAGTGAGGTGCCACGAGCACCTCTGGGTATGGCAGAACAGCAGCCCCCATTTCCATGTACCTCAACCTGTGCCCGTCAGGCTGGACGCTGAGCATTATGATTCCAGAGCAGTAACATGGAAGACTTTGTAATCCAAAAATCATCAGAATGAACCAATATATATGCCAAACCATATATGTGTGTGTATGTGGGAGAGAGGGGGAGAGAGAGCTGTTTTCTATACAAGGGAAACCATAAAACATATACATGCAAACCACACAGCTCTCTCATATTTGAGGGGTCTCCCAACAGGACTCCCAGCAAGTGAAAGAGAAAAATAATGAAATAATTATTTCTGAGAGCATTTCTTAAATGTCTGCATAAAATATATTTCAGATGTACCAATAGACAATGATTGTCACTTAGTTTTCAGATTCAGGAATGTGATGCCTTAAATTGACTCCACAGATTTGGACAGAGAAAACAATTCAGACTTTTCTATAAATCTCCTTGAACTTCACTAAAATACTGGTTTTATGAAGAAGGAGGGGGGAAAAAAAAGGAAGAAGAGTACGAATGCTAATAATGGGACTTTTAAAAATATATATTTAATTTTAAGTGATACCATATCAAATTTCCTTACAAGAAACTTATAAACTGCTGGCCCCCCTTCAGTCCTACCCCAGGCTGGTGAACATGCTTCAGTGTGCCTTAAACAGTGTTCTCTAACCCACATCTCCCTATGCCAGAAAGAAAACAAACAATGTATTGAAAATCACTTTGAAGTATCTTTCAGTAACCCAACGAATTCATATTTATGCAGCCTTACAGCAATAAAATCAGCTCTATGCTAATGATATAATCATTTCTTCTATTACTTTGTCTACAAAAGACAACCAGGTAAAGTCAAAGGCAGTGGCCTCTGGCTGATTACGTGTTTTGACAAATTAGATGATTAACTGGAACCTCAAACCCGAGCTCTATTGTCTCAGCAGACCTAAAAGAGGAGATGAGAAGACTTGCTTTGGAAAGGACACAGAACTACAGGGTCCCCAGCCCAGACTGAGAGCCACTCAAAGCATATTATTTGTATTGAACCAAAGAGCAGCTAGCAGGCACACAGGCTAATTTTAATATAAAAATTATATTTGTCACTTTAAATAATGGGCACAGTATACCATTATAAATGCAACACGCTTTCCAATGTGTTCGAGTAGACATGCAGAAACTAAGTTACCAATGACAGTTTCACCACATAATACACCAGTCTAACACTTAACAGCACTGAAACTGAAATCCAGAGCACATCAGACATATCTGTGAGGCAATAACAGTATTTTTGTGTGTATTTACAAATGTATTTAAATTCACATATTGTCAATTCACAGCCTCACTGACTGCCTAGGGATGAAATGATGAAGACCAAATAACAACAGGCACAAGATCCACCTGTGTTACTCAAGTTGTTTTTACTAAGCTTGGTTAAAAAAAAACCAAAACAAAACCAAAAAACAAAACCACTCACCTGACTTTGCTTCAGTACATCTTTAAAACCTGCTCTCTGAATAGTAAATGAAAAAATGTTATCAGATGAAACCAGGGAACAGTCTATCCTTTCAGCTCGACAGAGCTGGGACAGAACTGTTACTTAAAACTTTGCCAGTCATTCGTGATGTGACTGAAAATCCTATTATGAGAAAGTATACTGCCATCACTTCACAAGTGTACACAATCTAATAAAATAGCTATCTCTTTAAAATGTAAAACAAACAGCCCCAAGAAACCCCAAACAAACTGAACTGTCTTGGGGCATTTTAAATGATCTAAACCCAAGACATCGGCCAGATCAGCTCGGCAATGAGGCCAGCTGCTCACAGCTGAAATAGCATCAACTTCAATGGAAGTTCAACTTAAGCAGCAAAAGTAGCAATTTAGAAGATCCAGGTGAATAAAGATCAAGATGTGTTAGGGTTCAGGCATTTCTGAACATATTAAATGTATATTAAGATATTAACCATCTAAAAGGGAATATGTTCAGCAGTTCTAATGTCAAACAGATACTTAAGCAAATCTGCATTTCTCCAGTTTCCACAACAAATAGCATGTTTTGAAACCAATTTTATGTGTGAATACAGTTCCTTGACACTTTTCAAAGCAAAAAGATTCCAGTATTCTATCTGGGTGATAAACTGTGCTCTGAAATGACTTACTACAGTCATCACCACAGCCAGCTACATCACCTTTGGTAGGAAGCAAAATAAAAACAACACAAGGTGCTCACGTACCATGACCACAAGTATTACCTCATTTACAGAATCAGGAAAAAGTCGCTTTCAAACCAAGGTATTGAGTATTTAAAAAAAAGTAATTCCCCAGTCAAAAGCTATAACTAGAAAATAAACCCAGTAAAGGGCATTTGCCAATTAAGTAAGTGAGCCTGATCTTGATTTTAAGTTACTTTGTTATTAGAGATCATAAAAATAGAACAGCAGTTTAAGTACCCATGTCAGTAGAAGAGGAAGAAAAACAGCCATACATAAAGATGATGATAAACCTTGTAGATAAATCTCCTCTGCCATCTCAGGGCTATGCCTTCAGTTTAAAGGAGAACAAAATACATACATGGGCATTGTGAATTTCTGCTGCTTAAGGCTGAGGTACACATTTACCTGGAATTCAAGGGATGAGAATGAGGCTGCACTAAGCACCTACTCTAACATCCACCACCAATAATTAGCAATTATGTTACAGAAAGCCGGCAAAAAGTCTCCTTGATGCCCAGGGTTCTTTAGCAAAATTGTAACAGTGGCTCTTCAAAGTATTTTACAAGATTGCAAGAACTGAAAGTACTTTTGTATACAGAATATATGTTACTAATGGTCTCAGTAGCTACACAGATGTTCAGATCTTTTCTGAACTCGTGGGATCAATGTCTGAAAGATGTGTGTTCACTTTCCTTTCTGAAAGTCTCCATAGCATAACAGAATAGCTTCTCCTTTGTCATCGTGCTGCAAGCAGCATATTTTGATATGGTAAGATACTTGGATGTTGACATATTTTTTGTAATGAGACAGAGTCTTAATTAGATTTGTCTATCATTTGGAGGTTATCTAGAAGACAAGTTAAGGAGTTTTTTTAGTGAAGCAAAAAAAACCCGTATGTTCTTAGACTATATTATTCCTTAGTATAAAACCAGTACCTGCACATTACTGCACATCACATAAAAAGTTTTCATAGTTGACACTGAAAACTATTATAACCTAATTTTGCCTGGAAATTAAATGCTAGGTTTTTATACTGCACAAAATGCCCACACATTCATCCCTTCATAACCATGGTGCGTGAGGACGCGTGACAAGACACAACAGGTCTTGCCTTGCCCTGCAGCTGGCTCAGGCAAGGAGGTAAGGATTTTACCACCATCTCCTCTGCTGGCTATAAAAAAAGTTCTCAGTGGGCTTCCATACAGCATGCCAGCATGTTAAATGATTGTACGGCTCCTCGTTAATTTCCAAATTGTTTTAGCTAGTGTGCTCCTGCTTTTTCCACAATCTCAGGCGTAGCAAAAGATAAAGTCTCAAGGTACATGAGATCTACCCACAGGTACTGTCCCACAGTACTGTCTTGTGAAAACATGAAAAACCTCTACCTATGTAGAGACAGTACATCTGCATGCACCTATTAAAACTATAGCTCTACTTAAAAATCCAAAGCTTCTAATCACTCAGAATTGCAAGTGACAGAAAAAACTATTTCTTTTCTAGATAGGTAGTGAATAGTCTCCATTTTCCCCAATATATAGGTCATGTTTTACAAGGTTTCCCAAAGGAGTATTTTCTTTAAAAACAGTGATACCTCCTAGAACTGCAAAACTTATATTAAAACATCCATCAATTTCCCTTTTATGAGGAAAAAATTTTTAAGTAAATGAACCCAAGTACGTCATAGCATCAAAGGTATCAATGAAGTATTAAAAACCCCAGAAGAATTATGCCCATCATACCAAGCAGCAATTAATAACTTCAAACAGGCAGCCAGATGGCTGGCTTCAGCCACTGACGTGTATTTAATCAGATGAGTTACCCCAGACAAATAACTAGCCCGGATTTTTAGGACAGACAATGACGGAGTGGGACAGCCAGAGCAGATCAGCAGGGTTCAGAAATGACTTCAGGCTGGAGTTTGCCAGCCCTTGGCAGGCCGGAGGCGGCAGGGCACAGCTCCTCTCCCTGGGGCAGCGGGACGGTTCGGGAACCTGCTGGAAGGCCCAGCAGCTCAGCAGGACCTGTGGGACATTCCTGCAGCCAGGGCTGCAATCCTCCAGCTGGGCTCTTAATTATGGCCCCTACAGCCAGCCGCCTCTGGAAAGGCTGTGATCCTTGCAGCACGGCACCAACAGCCTCGGGTGTACATCATCCCCTTTGCCAGCTCCTAGCTGGCCAACCACAAAATCAGAGCCTTACTAGACAGAAATGGAAGGAAATGCTCTCGCCTCTACAAAGCAAAATGCCCCTCTCATCCTTCAGATTTGCAGTTCATCAATGTCCCCCACCCTCCCCTCAGTATGGGCCTCCGGACACCGTCACACCCTAGCCGGAGTTTTTCATTTTTAGGTTATAAATCAGCTCCCTCCTTCACAGCCAGAGGATTTTCCCAGGAGTTCACTGCCAACCATCCAGCAGCCACGCTTAAGGATGTAGCCATGCTTTCACCTACCTAACTCTTCCTTCCCTCTCTACACCTGTATTTTATTTCCTCCACATCGTCTTCCTCCAGTTCCCCAACGCATGCTGCTTTTTCACTAGTATTTTTGCATTGCTTATGCCAACAAGTTTTCACCAATTCTAATACAGATATTTCAGTGATGACTTTCTTAAGCAAAGCTTGACCCTGAAGTCCATGATTATGGACAAAGCCATTTAGTAATGGGTAGGTACTGCCTGTAGATCAACCTGTGGAGGGCGAGGTGGCATGAAAATATCTGGAGAGGTTGGAGCACAGAGGCTGCTTGGGAGCTGGACAGAGAGCAGACAGAGCCTCTTCCATTACTTTGCATAAAGAAAATTAGAAAAGCTGTCATAAATTTACATAAATTTCTCAAGTATTACAATCTGAATAGTCAAATACTTTACTCTGCAGTTTGCACTGCTAATACAACCACACATGAATGACTCCAGAACCAGCCCCAAGTTTGAAACAGTGTACCCTGAAGCCTCACTGCAGAGCAAAATGAGATTATTTCTTGAGGTTAGCATGGATAATGTCATACTCAACACTTGCTCTTACACAATATACTGCCATAGTATTTACTACCCCTTTTACACTCTTCTACACACAAGAGGTGCTAAAATTATTTTTTTTTTATTTTAAACCAGTGAAAGTTCAAGGTTTTTTTCTGATAGGTTCAGGGGTTTATTCATTTTGTTTTTAAAAGGAATTAAAAATCTAGATAGCAACATCCAACATGAAGCAGCATTGAAAGTTGATGCCTGGCTTGCTTATGCTCAGAAATGAAGTTGAGCAGTTTCAGGACCTCGTCTTTAGAGCATAGATTGCATTCTAGCATATCAGATGCTGCAGTAATGGGATTTTGTAAATCTGAAACACATTCACATTGTGTACATAAAGAAATCTCTTGATGTTTTACTTAGTTTAATGGGTTTTTTTCATCATATGTATCCACCCATGCCCTCCTGCTTTCAACAGCTAATAACCAATACATCTGATGAAAATTAATTGTCTTGACAGCTTGCATACAAACTATAAACATCCAAAGGAAAAATGCTGTGGCAGCATTTTCCTTCTCTGTAAGACAGTAGCTATGGAAACTATCTTTAGAGGCCAACTGGCCTTCATCCCAGTACAACACCAAAAAAAATCAAAATGCTACTTTCACTGGGTTAGAGAGTGGCACTGGTCTTAATTGTCAACCACTACAACATTGCCATACATTAGTTAGAGCACAATATACATTGATTTTGTTGGGAGCAAAGCTGGTATGACTTTATAGTACTATTATAGACTTAGAAATACAGAGCTTATGAACTGTGCTTATACTGATAATTATTATGATAACCTGTTACAAAGGACCTACAAAGGATATAAAACTAGACAGATATTTAAAATACCAATGTGTAAATCATTCATTTTCTTAACAGAAAGTACTTTCTTAATTACTATGAAGGAAATAATTTATTCCTATCTTCAGGAAAATACAACCAAAGAAAAAAATCTCTAATGTTATTTAACTGTCACATTTCACTAACTGAAACACCTATCCTTTTGGAAGGGTTTTATCCTGAACAAAAGCTGTGAGTTCTAATAGAGTCTGACAAAAATCATCATTTTTTATGACTGCTGAAAGATTATGAAGGGTTTTTCCCTGAAAAGGTAAGACACAAATAAGCCAGAGGGTGACTACTGCAAATGCATGTGGCAATGTCTATCACCAACCACAGAAGAACAATCACAGGTCACTAGTGAGGCTCTCAGACTTTTGAAGAAATGTGTTTTCTGTCCAGAATGGTATTCAAAAAGTAGTGAAAGATATCAGTCATTAAGAAATCTATCTATAAAGAAGCCAGGGTATACATATACAAGTATACATGCATTTCTGCCTATGCAGAGGTTGGTATTTCACTCAGTGGTGCCATTTTGCAGCAATGAGCTACTTCCATACCTTTAACCAGATTTTCTGGAAAACTTCCACCCCATTATTAATTTTTTTAAATAGCTTATGGGGAGGACAGGATTATACAGATCATGTTTATGTTTAATCAAGACCCAAATTCTCCCCAGTGCCACATGACACTAGCTGGGTCACCTCGCAGCTATGGAAATGCAAAATCTTGAAGAATCTGGCTTGAAACATTGGTACTTTGAAGTGCCCTCCTTCAAACACCAAACACAAAGGTATGAGCCAATGTCCATTCCTCCTTCTTAATGCATTAGTACCATGTCACGCAGCTTTCTCTATAAGCAGCAGATGCAGTCTCTCAGAAATAGGTATTTAGTTGCACCCCATATAAGACAGTCAAAGAAATAAATTATAACCTTGAATGGAGTCTTAATCCAAATTGTTTCACTGGGTGACTGCTCGTCTCACCATATGGGAAAGGAGTTTTCACATTTCCTTCCCAGACCTCAGTGATGTGATATTTTGTAATATCACTGTACCAAAAAAAAGCCTACAAATGGACAAGTTTTCTGAAGGCAATGAGAAATTCAGTACTGATCCAAATGGGATGAGAGTGCAGACACCTATCTCTAGATGTGTGATATCCTCGTGTCATGTAAAAGCTCTACATCTGAAATACTGACTGGGGAGCCTGGAAAGAAGATGGCCACATCAGGCTTAGGTCCCCTCAGTATCATCAGTAAGTCCATGACTGCCTGGATGAGTAATATTCTTATTCTAACAACAGTTCTTGTTAATTTACCTGTTAGCTTTAAATAGATTTTTTTTCAACATAAGATCCTAGCAAAACATGCCAGAACTATTTATTACATGCTTCACACTGAGGTTTGATCCAACACTACTAAACAAACCAAGTATGCTTCAACCAACTTGGATCTCACTCAAAAATATCTGGTNAAAAAAGAAAAAAAAAAGAGTGGATTAACAGAACTGAAAGGACAGACAATAGGACTTATGTGCCAAAAGCCTGACTTATTTTTCCCTGCTAATCTCATAAGACACAACCGTGACATTCTCTTACTTACTGTCCTTAAGACTATCACAGGTACGCCAGTGCCAAGTGAAGATGTTAAGGAGATTAATCCAGATTCTAATAATATTTATCTAGGTATTGTTATAAATACCTTTCTTAGAAAATCCTTTACATGACAAGAGAGAGATAAACTCACACCTTGATGCAAGCCAACCTATCCAGTCTTCATCCCTGCACAAAACCCCAAATCAGCCAACAAAATGCCCAATACCCAAGCATGTTTTCATCAATTTATGAAATATATCCATCAGGTACCACTGCCATCCTTTGCTGTAGTTCAAGTGCCTGCTACAGCAACAAGTTACAGCATTAGCTTTTATCAATATATTTTTAACTAGCTATGAAGAATTTGATCCTTTCTTTGATGCAAGTAACTCCAGAAAGCAAGTCCAAGTAAAATAGAAGATGTCTAACATCTGTTAATATCACCACTGCTCTCCAGTTTAGAACTCGGTTTTTTCCCTCACTGAAATACAAGCTGTTGCAAATCCCTGTATCTTTCTCTACTCCTGCTTCCACACTTCATAGCAGTTGTATCACCAATCTAAAGACCTGACAGACTGTTAAAATGATTTTTTTCCTTTAGTTGTGACACTTTCCTAACACTGTCTTACAAATATAATAGAATATCCCTATGCAGCTAAGCGTTTTCTACCTTTGATTAATTCCTGCCAACCTGCAGCTCTCTTCCTGAACAGGTTTTTTACTATTTTTCTTCCAAGAGGATGTAAATCAAAATCCAACATGGAAATTTTCTCCCTTCTCACTGGCCAAGATGGTGTCTGTCATGGTCTGTCATGTCATGTCTGCTCACCCATTTACAATGTCTTCTTTGCTCTTCCTTAGGGTTATGCTGTCCTGGGTTCCTCAGTCTTTCCCAGTAAAACACCAACAGAGTCATCCTTGATCCTATTTGCCCCATTTTTCCCCTTTCTTTCTGTGAGATAACTGAACACTGTCTAGACTGACACTCCTCCTCACCCTCTGTCACCCATGCCTTTCCTAGAAAGATACCAGAACCAACTCCCCATGAGGCAGAACCATTTCCCATCTCCTTACTGAGAACCATGAAGTCCAATAAATCCTAGCTCCTATCCATGGAGCCCAGAGCTGGAAAACTTGGGATGTTTTGAGACTTTAAGGTGTCCAGACATAGAGCTTGGACAGAGGCAGTCCATGTTTACAAGTCAGGATGCACCAGTCTTCTAGGCTCCTGTTACCCAGTAGTCAGACCTCTAAGAAACAATGCCAGCCATGGATTTTTAAAGTAACTCTCCAGAGAGCTGATCTTGTGAGAATATCAGACTCTGAGAACACACAGAATTTGAAAATAAATTACCACTGCTCTCTGACAATGTTTCCTCATTTTCCCCGTATTCTACTTCTCTGATCATGTGCTTTGTTCCAAATGTATTGGGTCACATTCTTACCATATTGTAATCCACTGGGTGCATCTGTAATTTAATGTGCTGAGGGATATTTTAAAAAAAACTTGTCTTGCATCAACATTTAAGGTCTTGAGCATACCATTCATAAGTTTGTAGATTCTCTCCTGCAGCTGTGCACCAGGACAACCACCAGGGTATACTGGGTGTAATGTAGACCCAAGGTCCCCAGCAGTTGACCCTGATGTGCATGCCCAGGACCAGGAGCTGGTGCAACCTTTAGGGTCAACTTGGAGGCAAGTGGAGGTGTGGTCCTGGATACACAAAGGACCACAATGAATAATCAAGTCATTTTCTTATTTGTGCCATGTCAGCTGATAATACCAATGGACCTGTTGAGTCATTGGCTAAACCTCTACTTCAGTGCAAATGTAAATATACTTCTTTTAACAAGTACTGCAAAATAACCATAGCAGCACAGCATGATACTGTAATTACTCATATCCTTTAGGTAGCTCTGAAGATGATAACTTGACACTAACTTACTCATCTACAAGAGACAAGATATAGCACTGGCAGTAAATCTAATGTTAAATGGGAGAGAACTGTGCAATAAAATACACAGCAAACTGTTCCTACTTCATGAACTACAAATACTCATCAAGGGCTCAGATACCAGAGGCATTCCCTGCAGTGCCCTGTATTACCACACACAACTTCACATGAGCAAGTATTTTTAGACACAGTAAACTGCTTTAAAGTTAGCACGTCAGATTCCCATGAACACCAACAGGAACAATAATGGCTCAATCTCATTTTCAGTAGCCACCCAGAATCACTTTACTGCAGGTGTCAAGAACACGATGATGTTCACATATTGAATATGGCTTTGGATGGAACTGGTAGCTTTGGACTTCATCCAAAGTCAACAGAAGCATTTAAAGCACTGGGTTTGGCCTAAGCTCTCCACTTAGTGCATTTTAGAGTCTTATTTTTATTAAGGGTATAGCTGCCCTTCAGGATGCACTAAGTCAGCAGGTTCATCATTTTACAAACTCAAGTTGGCTTTTACATCTGGGACCAGGAACACATGCTGGAATGCAGGTGTACACAGTGGGCATGGAGAAGAGGAACACAGGTAATTAGTTCAAAGAAGAAGAAAGGGAAAGAAAGAGAAGTTCTGGAAAGGTCAGCTTCTACTGGGACAGAAATGACTGTGCTTATGGTAATGAAACCTGGAAGTATTCTAAAAGCATATAGCTCATCTTCAGAAAAAAAAAAGAACCTCAGAGAACAGTGAAGTAGTTCACAGGGTCACAAGTAACTTCATCAGTAGCAAAAACACAACAGGAGAAGGATTTTTAGCTTCCTGTAGTGGCTTAGACCAAAAAAAACGGCAAAATCTTGGCACAGAGAACTGAAAAGTCCAAAGGATTTGAGTGAACATAATGAGAGAGCAGCTGCATTGTGTATTTAGAACAACACAGGCCACCAGGAGCCAAGAGCCTATTTAAAGGAGTCTATACACAATGCAAGGGAAGTTATTAGAAGATGGAACAAAGATGTACATGGAAAGCAACTAGTAAATGTTTGGTTTAGGTACTCAGGCCCACGTGGATATAAGAGAAAACCTAAGAAGAGCGATGGGTAAAAGAAGAATGTTTCTTTTTTTGCTCTTTCTCAGCAAACAACAGTGTTTAAAACTTTGTTTCTGTGATATATTAAACTTTTTTCCATGTCTTGTTTTTTCCCTCCTGGTTGTGCATTCTGATTATTCTGCGGAACGATTTAGGTTTCAGATGTGAACCATCAGTGCACACACCACAGGAAAACAAGTAGAAATACTTGACTTTCCTTTATGAATCATTAATTTCTGTATTTTAAAGATTTCTTTCTGGGAAAAAAAAATCCCCATTTCCATTTCAATGTATAAGTTCTCAAAGAACTGGAGAATTCGAGGGTCTCCGACTATAGCAGAATTTTGCATAGGTGAGTCTTGCTTACAGAACACTCTCTTAATGTTTAAATAATTTGAAGATATTTTTAAGCAAAAAAAGAAAAAAAATTGCTTTAAAAAATATTTTCTTTTGTTCCATCCACATCAGCTTGGGTCTACATCCATCACCTAATATTCTAATGCTATCATTTCTTTGGTCATTCCTAGGACTTTCCATTACACGATGCAAATGAGATCTAGATATCAAAGAGTTAGAAACAATAAATGGAATTTTGTTGCAGTAATCCCTCCAGACCTTCTTTGGAATGGGAGCATAAATGCAAAACCGACCAGGCTGCTGGTTGACGTTTTACATAAATATCATTAAAATTGCCTTTTCATCATCCGAGCAGTGGCAGTTCTGCATTTGCACTCCAACAGCCTCAACACGGGGCGGTTTCAGGTGGAAAAGTGACCTCAAACCTCCATGGAAACATTAAGACAGAAGCAGAAACACAATTCCCACATCTTAAATACCAGACCCAGCCCCGACAGGCCACGTGATTACATTTTTACCACATAACAATACTCATAACTACTACCGTAATTCTGCAGAATGAGAATAGAGCAAAAGCCATTTGGGGACTTCTTGTACAGCACCTTTTTGCAAGCTTTAATCCTGTAAACAACTACACATGTGCTTAACTGCACACTTAGAGTAGCCTTTCTATTTCAATGCTGGAACTCTAAGGTTAAGCAGGTGCTAACTGGTTGTAAAATCAGGGCCTTACATGGAAAATTAATCAGCACAAGAAGTGTATTTATGCACAACACCTGGCTGCTGCTGCTGAGCTTATCTGTGTAGGGGTTTATCTGGCTGAGTGGAGCTGTGGTGTAGCAGTAATACCCTACAACTGTTGTAGTAACCATACACAGCAGAGAAGTGGAGAAGTTAACCATTACTAATCATTACATGTTCTTTGCTTCAGAATGAAGACAACCCCAAGTTCCAACAAAGCATACATTTTTTTCCTTAACTCCACAAGAAATACTTGTCAATAAATGCAAAATGCAAAGAACAGCAAAACCGCAGATGAGAAAAGGCTGGAGCAGGAATAACTTTTCTAAGAAAGCCTCTAAAACCATAAAAGTACAAAAAGGTACAAGAAGACCACATACATAAAAAGTAAAAAAGTAAAAAAAGTACAAAATACAGTATTTCTGAGCCAAAGGATATAATGTTCCTAGCATTGATGCTCGGTGAAAAAGGAAACAACACAAGGGATGCCAAAACCCACCCAAAGTTTTGATCTTTTTCATTGTTTCATCAGAGCTCTGCTGAACTTCCCACTCATCCTTAACGATCAGCGCACCACTGCGCTGGGGGGGACACACCATATGGTTCCCTTTAACTGCATAAATTGTACGCTGTGGCATGAATGGAGCTGCTCCACGTATACAGTCAATCACCAGCTTCAAGGATTTGGCAGAATGGGGATTACACTGCAGCCATGCCAGGAACAAGCAGGACTTCAGAGGGCGGCAGCACAAACTCATGCTCAGGCTTCGGTTCTGAACCCTGGAAATCTGCTGGTTCATGACAAGTTCTGGGAGTGCTTGAACCTCGCTGACTCAAAATGTTATCAAAGTATTTTTACCACAATAGCAATATAATAATGTACTTTTTAATACTGCTCCCCTGCACAGCACCATAATTTGAAAGTTTTAAAAGGAACACTTGAATCTACAGCAGCAGGGACTTGATGACATTTTTATTCTTGCCACTGGCAAGCCTCATCTAATGCCAGTGACATTAATCTCAGTATTTACTGGCAAAAGGAACTAAGTCTTGGTAAGTTCAACTATTTGCTTTATTTATCTTAAATGATTCTCTTCTCTTTTAACAAGAAATGGAAAATATTTTTGGTATTCACAGGGAAAAAAAAAAAAAAAAAAAAGTTGTTCTAGCTCATCACCAATGACCAGCATCAAAATTCACAGGAAAAAAAAAATCCTTAGCATTCTGATTACTGCCCAGTTATTCCCAAACCACACTGAAAAACTCAGCCTGCCTATTCCAGCATTTCAGTGCAATTTTTATTGACCTACTAACCTGTAACTCTGGGAAGCCTGAAGCTAAGAATGCAATAATGGCTAGCAAATACAAGTCTCCAAACAGAGTGTAATAACCTTAAGTAAACTACTGCCAAGCAAAAGTCCTGCAGATCAAACAGTTCCCACGAAGCCTTATGCTATTAACTAGCAAAAAAGTCCCATGATATCTCCATAGCTGTGCACAATAAGGGAGCACAGCGCTTCTGTTTACTTACATAGCTTATCTTCAATCCAGTAATGTATACAGTCAATCCCTCAGATGTAAATCACTTGTCTATTGAACGTTACTTCACTTGTTAAAACCTCTGCTAGCTTTCTAACGATAAACAAGGGGTTATCCGGAATTTCAATTTTTAAGGCATGTAAAAATTTACAGTGAATGTTTATAAACCATTTCAATTTGGGAGTCAATTTTGTATCATTGCATGGAGAAAAAATATTGCAAATACATAAAGTTAGTGACAATGTGATATTTATGCACTGTGGGGGGGGGTTTCCCCCCCAAAGGAAAAGGCAAGGCCCTGTCACACCTATTCTACCTTATTTCAGCCATTTTCTAGTAAACCCACCTGAGAAGATGGATATCAGATCCAACACCCTACCAAAGCCCAGAATCAACCCCTGGAAGCCTGCTCAGCCAGCAGCTTCCCTCTCTGTGCTTATTTCACACCCTATCGCCTGTGTCCCTCAACTCATTTCAAAAAGGTCACTTCTCTGCCTAATGCACTTCTTCCACCGGTACAACCGCCCCGCGGTGATTTGTGCGACGTGTTGGGAGTCGTTCTTTAAACCGACAGCGGCAACACCAGTAAAGAAATAAAGCCCGTTAGGGAGCTCCTGCCACGGTCCCAGGGTAGGAAGGAAATCCGCTGCCTCTGAAGCAACAGGGCTCAAACGCAGCCTCCGCCGGCTGCCCCCTGCGGCTCCAGGAGGGAGAAAGAAGGAAGCGAAGCGGCTCGCACCGCTTCCCCGGGTGAAGGCGGGCCGGAGCCCCGCGGCAGGACAGGGCCGGGCCGGGCGCGCACCGCCGCGGTGAGGGCTCCAGCCGAGCAGGGGCCG